>SJYA01001068.1:238039-332697 GCA_006410615.1 Neotragus moschatus | reverse complement strand
TGGAGATTCCTTAAAAAATTGCAAATAGAACTGCCTTATGACCTAGCAATCCCACTGGTGGGCATACACACTGAGGAAACCAGAACTGAAAGAGACACATGTACCCCAATGTTCATCGCAGCACTGTTTATAATAGCCAGGACATGGAAACAACCTAGATGTCCATCAGCAGATGAATGGATAAGAAAGCTGTGGTACATATACACAATGGAGTATTATTCAGCCATTAAAAAGAATACATTTGAATCTGTTCTAATGAGGTGGATGAAACTGGAGCCTATTATACAGAGTGAAGTAAGCCAGAAAGAAAAACACCAATACAGTATACTAACACATATATATGGAATTTAGAAAGATGGTAATGATAACCCTGTATGCAAGACAGCAAAGGAGACACAGATGTATAGAACGGACTTTTGGACTCTGTGGGAGAGGGAGAGGGTG
Source organism: Neotragus moschatus (assembly GCA_006410615.1). NCBI lineage: Eukaryota > Metazoa > Chordata > Mammalia > Artiodactyla > Bovidae > Neotragus > Neotragus moschatus. The sequence continues at coordinate 332,253 of SJYA01001068.1, read as the reverse complement.
GGATGATTTGGGAGAATGGCATTGAAACATGTATGCTATCATGTAAGAAACGAATTGTCAGTCTATGATCGATGCAGGATACAGGATGCTTGGGGCTGGTGCACTGGGATGACCCAGAGAGATGATATGGGGTGGGAGGAGGGAGGGGGGTTCAGGATTGGGAACTCATGTATACCCGTGGCGGATTCATGTCAATGTATGACAAAACCAATACAGTATTGTAAAGCAAAATGAAGTAAAAATAAAAATTAAAAAAAAAAAAAGAAAGAAAAGCCAGGTCAGCCTATGGTTCCCCAAACAAGAAAGGCCCGTTCAGACCCCTGCTCTAATGGAGTTCTTTTAACTTATGATTTCAGAAAGAAAGAAAACAAGCTGAAAGGAACTGAACTTCACTTAGGAATGAGAATTCTGAAAACGTACCAAGTAATACTTTTTACATGGACACATACATTCCAAGCTCAGTCTAAGGCATTCTCTGCTAAGGGGCGGTCCTGAGAGTCAGTACTGTAACAATTAGGAGGGGAAGGATGGGTCTCTGTTTCTTCAGATGGAAAAGCAAGAAAATCCCCTGCTAGCTTACCTCAGCCCCATTAACTCACATTCTGCACATGGGCTATTCGAAGAAGCACTTCATAGAGAATCATAATTGAACACTTCAAAAAACTTCAATACTGAAGATATTTTTTGATGGGGCCTAGAAGGTAACAGCTTTAGTCTCAGGAGTTTGCACTGGCACCAACAGCCTGTATCAAGACTTTAAGTTGACCCAACTCTTGGGAATAGCTTTTTTAAAAAATTGGAAATGGGCCCCTACCTCATCCATTGTTGCATAAATATCGTGTCTATTACCCAAACTGCCGGCTACAAAAGGAGAGAACATGAGATGACGGTCACAGTGAAAGCTACAATTACCCCTGGCTCCAGCTCACCTTTGTGCTTCCCCATCTCCACGGCTTTTCAATCAAGTGTTTTTTCCAAAACTACTGATGAGCACTGGGCTGAGTTCCTGTGTGTTGTTGCCAGAGTTCTCTTTCCTAAGCATCCTAGGAAAGCCAGAGCCTCAAATTCTTGTCCTGTCTCACTCCTCTTGTCTGCAGACATTGAGTAGGGTATCCCAAGCCTTGTCAAAGTCTCCTTTGGAAAATCAAGTCTTGGGAAGCTCTCTGCAGAGCAAAGGGTTAGAGCAGGTAAAGAAGTACAAACAAGACACCTTTGGCTGAAAGGGAAGCAAGCGCTTTCCTGGAGCAGATTACAGAGTTCCCCAAAACCTAAAACTACAGAGAGCAGCATATAAAGCAATCCATGATACAAACTCAAACTGTTCCCTCCTCTCACTTCCCACTGGCTTTGCCTGAACTTAGGGACTCACCACTCCTCTTCCAGACTGTTGTAGCAGCTTCCCTGCCTCCAGCCTGGCCTCTCTAATCTAGCTCCTCCATTAGGACCACACTTCTATCAGACTGACTTTTCCCAAATTGTGACTGTCACTCCCACACTGAACACTCTTCAACAACCATCCACTGCCTATTAGAAAAAGTACAGCCAAGCTCCCTGGAGTAATGTAGATGGCCTTCATGATCCATGATCTCCTATGACCTGCACTGTCTCATACAGTAAGACCCTACATACAAGCCTTTAAGTTGCAGACTCTCAAAGATGCGAACATATGTGCCATCAACATCAGGCATGAGTGAAATTGCAGCTTGCCCTCCGTCTCCTATTGCCGGTGGTGCTTCAGTTCCACCATCCTCCACCCCCTCTCCCTCCTCCAGTCAGGACTCTTGTTACCTGTTCACTAGATGCCAGCCACTGTATACTACTGTATACAGCTGTTATATGACTGTACTTTTCAAGGCACGGTACTGTAAATTTTTAAATGTTTTATTTATGTGTTTATCTCCTTTTTGTGTACTATTTGTATGAATGGTATTATAAACCTATCACAGTACAGTACTATATAGCTTATTGTGGTAGCCAGTTGGGTACCTAGGCCAACTCTGATGGACTTATGAACATTCTCTTGGAACAGAGCTCCCTTGTATGTAGTGGACTTGCCACATTCCCCTCACTCTTTCTTTCCCCAAGATGCACATCCTTCCACTCAACAGAAATGCATCACCAGTGGCTACTCCTGGGCTGTGCCTGCATGAAGTTTGCATGCCCGGCCCTGACAGATGCCCTTCTCCCTGCCTGGGATGCTTTCTCCCTCTGCCTTATCTGTTCATAAACACTCACTGAAATGTTCCCACTCTCTCAAGCTGTCTCTGTTCTCTGATAACAGGTCTTCTCCTCCATTGTCTAGTATGACCTGCGGCACCATCTGGCAAGTGTTGATTTACAGGTTTGTCTACCCCACCGAGTAAGTTCCCCAGAACATAGATTTTAAACACTTATCCTTCTCCAGTCCCTTACCCACCACCTAGAGTGACAGGATCTTTACATTGTCCTTGCCCATAACTAGAATCATTTTCATTTTACAGTTGAAAAAACTGAGGCTCAAAAAGGTGAGTCACAATGCTCATGGGCAGTAGACTTGGATCTAAAAATCAGTTTATCCAAATCTTAATCCAGAGGATTTTCCACCAGGGCTCCCTTCCCACATGGGGCTGGGCCTGCCCATCTCTGCAGAAAGTGACATCTTCAATCTTAAGTCCCATTCAATATCAAGAGTCACGCAATACAGAGGCCTCTGGGGTCTGATGTCAAGTGCTGCCATGTTACCATGTTGCCTTTTTCTCCCATTTCCAGGGAGCTCACTAGACTCCCTAGCAGCAGGTTAGCATGAGATACCATAGCTCACTCAAGCCCCTGAAAGTCCATAGAAGGCCTCATGCAAAGCATTTTTGTCAAGGAGTAGAAAAGTGGCCTGGTTGAAAGGCCTTGGACAGGGAGGGTCAAGGCCGAGACATAGCAGAGGGGCTGAGGACACCTACATCCTCCACATTGTCTTAACCTCCCAGAGTCGTAAGTACAGAGAGGGCCATCGGGAGGGAACCTTTAATTACTTGCAGGTGTCCCAATTAAGCAGTATTGCCTCCCCAATTAGCAGTCCCTTCCATTGGAAATCATTAGGCTTAATTCCATTTCCCAGGAAACATCTTAATCAAGCAAGCTCTGTCCCCAGCTCCTAGGGCAGCCAGACTCCTGCTGACGTCAGCCTGGCCCTGTCTGGCCTAGAGGATGATGCTAAATTGGGTTCTGGGTCAATTTCCCAATTAAATGCATTCCCTGGGACTACACTGTTTTCTAACGTTTAGCCAGACCAAGAGACTATGTTGAATTACTTACTAAAGGTAAGAGCATGTTCAAAGAAGGCCCTTCCCTAAAGAAAGTGATAAACTTGTAAACATACTCCCCAAAAGCATCCATTAGAAAAAATAAATCCTGGTCAAGCCCAAGATGGCAAGGGAGTAGGAAGCAGAGTTTACCTCCCTGCACAGACACACTGAAACCATATCTACAGGTGGGATGATTCACACAGAACAGTTACTGAATGTAGACAGAAGACCTCAGAGGACCGAAAATACAAGAAAACCTCCACATAACTGGGTAGGGGAAAAAAGACAAAGAAAAGAGAAGGAATCAGAGCGAGGCCTGCGCCCCAGGAAGGGAGCTGTGAAGGAGGAAAGGTTCCCAAACCTTGGGAAGGCTCCTCACCAGCAGAGAGATTAGACTAGATGGAGGGAGAATTTTGGAAACTTCCGAGGGGAGAGCAGCAACCAGTCTCTGGAGGGAAAATGGAAAGGAACCTGTACAGAGGATTGGCACTGCCACCAGGTACCCACAACCTGAGATACTCCCGTCGGTGAGGGTGGAGGTCAGTGGCTGAAGTTCAGACTCTGAAGTTCAGTCCCAGGGAAAGAACCAAGGTTAGGTGTGGAAACAGCCTGAAAAGGTCAGGCCATCACAACTCAGGATGGACTAGGAAGAAGCCTTGGCCCACCAGAAAGACAAGGCACTGTTGTTGGCAGGTGCATAAGGAGAGGGGCAGGACCACCATAGGAATTTCTTTCCCTGTGAGTGCTCCCAGGCTATAAGACTCTCCCCACAGGAGCTCCAGCTGCAGTGTGAGTCGCTGCTGCCATCTTGGGCTCCAGAGGCCAGCACTGGCTGCCTCTTCCAGACTCACAGGCAGATGCCAGGCCCCACCACTGTTGACCTAGAAGGGCACAGGTGGCTCCAGCCACTAGCCATTCCACCAGTGTGCCCTGGGACCCACCTCCACTGACTTAGAAGAGTGCAGACAGCTCCCTGCACTAGGAAATCCACCAGCAGTTCCCAGAACCTGCCTACACTGTCCACAGAGGGTGGGGATACTGCCGATGGGTGCCAGGACCCACCTAGCTATCCTAGGAGGGCACGGATCACTCCCCAACTGGGCACTCCATCGGCAGATACCAGGACCTGCACCCCTGTCCTGGGAGGGTACAGAAAACTCTGCTATTAGGAAATCCTCCAGTGGGTGCCAGGACCCACCTCAGTGATCCAGGACAGTGCAGACAGATCCCGCTCTAGGAAATCACCCAGAGGAGGAGCTGAAGCTGTTAGGGGAAGCACACTGACTGAAGCCGCTCGCCCTGGCCAGGCACCATAGTTCCCATCTGCACGAGCTGTTCTACCACAGGAGGTTCTCGTAAGGAACACAGAACTATTAAGCCACCACCAACCGAAAGAGTGGGAAAGGTCAAAAGGTGACACCACGTCTCTGACCACCTTCCAGAATCCCTCTTGCTGACATCCATCTTGGCTGAGCAATGCATGCACCACCAGGAAGGACTCTGACTCAGAATGACTGGCCAAAGACAACCCAGAAACTAATCCCATCACCATAAAACCCGAGACTGTCAGGCCCACGGCAGAGCAGTTCTACCTGGGTTCCCTTACCCTCCTGCTGTCCACCCAGGCGCCTCTTCCCAAGAAAACCTCTTGGTTTGTCAGCAGATGTGTCTCCTAATCTATGACAAAGGAGGCAAGAATATACAATGGAGGAAAAAACAGTCTTGTCAGTAGGTGGTGCTGAAAAAACTGGACAGCTACATGTTAAAAAAAGAAAAAAAAAAAAGAAAGAAATTAGAACACTGCTCAACACCATATACAGAAATAAACTCAAAATGGATTAAATACCATTTAAGGTCGGACACTATAAAACTCTTCGAGGAAAACATAGGCAGGACACTCTCTGACATAAATCACAGCAAGATCTTTCTAATTCACCTCCTAGAATAAAGAAAATAAAAACAAAAATAAACAAATGGTATCTAATTAGACTTAAAAGCTTTTGCACGACAGAGGAAACCATACACAAAACAAAAAGACAACTTTCAGAATGGGAGAAAATATTTGCAATCAAACCAACCAACAAAAGATTGATCTCCTAAATACACAAATAGCTCATGCAGCTCGATATCATAAAAAATTAATAAACCAATCAAAAAATGGGCAGATCTCAACAGACATTTCTCCAAAGAAGACACACAACAGCCAAAAAGTACATGAAAAGACGCTCAACATCACTGATTATCAGAGAAATGTAAATCAAAACCACAATAAGGTTCTCACATGAATCAGAATGGCCATCATCAAAAAATCTATAAACAATGAATGCTGGAGAGGGTATGGAGAAAAGGGAACCCTCCTACACTACTGGTGAGAATGTAAGTGGTCCAGCCACTACTGGAGAACAGTATAGAGGTTCCTTAAAAAATCAAAAATAGAGTTATGATGTGGTCCAGCAGTCCTGCTCCTGGGCACACACTCATAGAAAATCATAATTTGCAAGGATACATGCACCCTGGTGTTCACTGTAACACTGTTTACAAATCCAAGGACATGGAAGCAACCTAAATGTCCAACAACAGAGGAATGGACAAAGAAGACGTGGTACCTATATACAACGGAATACTACTCAGCCACAAAATAATGAACAAAATAATGCCATGTGCAGCAACATAGATGGACCTAGAGATTGTCACACTGAGTGAACTCAGACACAGAAAGACAAATATCATATGATATCACTTATATGTGGAATCTAAAATTTAAAAGGTACAAATGAACTTATTTACAAAATAAATTTATTTACAAAATGAACTTATTTACAAAAAGTAGAGTCATAGATAAGGCAATGGCAACCCACTCCAGTATTGTTGCCTGGAAAATCCCGTGGGTGGAGGAGCCTGGTGGGCTGCAGTCCGTGGGGTCGCGAAGAGTCGGACACAACTGAGCAACTTCTCTTTCACTTTTCATTTTCATGCACTGGAGAAGGAAATGGCAACCCACTCCAGTGTTCTTGCTGGAGAATCCCAGGGAGGGGGAGCCTGGTGAGCTGCTGTCTATGGGGTCACGCAGAGTCGGACATGACTGAAGTGACTTAGCAGCAGCAGCAGCAGCAGCAGAGTGTCACAGATGGAGAAAACAAACTCATAGGTTCCAGGGAATAAGGGGTGGAGAAGATAAATTGGCAAATTGCAACTGACATATACACGACATATACACACTACCATATATTAAATAGATAACTATTAATAATTTGCTGTATAGCACAGGGAACTCTATTCAATACTCTTTAATAGCCTATATGGGAAAAGAATCTTTTTAAAGAAAGTGGATGCATGTGTGTGTATAACTCATTCACTTACCTGTATAACTGAAACTAACACAACTTTGTAAATCAACTATACTCCAATTTTTTAAAAAATTTAAATAAAAAATAAATATTTCTCAAACACCATAGGTTGAGAGCTACAAAGCACAGCATGTATACATGATTTAAGGCAGGAAAATTAAAGGTGTCTTCGTTATCAAAGCCAGAGGAGCCCCATTTCTCTCCCCTTTCTTTTCCTTCACTATTCCCCTAAATTATTAAATTCAGGGAGATCTTTCCAGGTGCAGATGCCCACAGAACTTTTAAAGTTCTCAGTGTCTAAATCCAAAACATTTTAGTCAAAAGGTGAGGGAGAGGGACTAAAGAAAGAAGAGAATTTGGAGTTGTCCCCTGCTTGGATGACTGTCAACAGAATTGCGGCCTAATCCATGTCAGCACTGAACACAGCTGCCAACCACCAGATTTACAAATTACAGATGCTCCTTCTTGGTTGTGTCCAACTTGCTTCTTTCAAACTCAGAGAGCCCCACTCTCATGCTGACAAAGGGTTCATCACCAACCACGGGGCTCACTTCCCCTGGCTACACCAGTGTGAAATCCTTTAGACTGCAGTCTTGCTAAAGTACCTCTCCTCCCTACACCCAGCATGGCATCCTTCTGCTTTCTTCCTTCCTTCCTCTTGCTTCATTCCAAGCAGACTTAAACCTCATGGAAAGAAGAAAGGGAGGGAGGAAAAAGTACAGGATGAACTTGGTTCAATCACAGTTTAGAGTCCCTGGAAACTTATCCACGAAAACTCTGCAAATGCATCTTAATTTTCACTTTGAAATAGACTATAAGTTCAAATCAAATTCTATTTCCTTTAACTTTTTTTATATCCATGTTAATCACATTCCTATGAAATTGAAGAGAGAGAAGTGCCCCTCTCCTTGATGCTAAATTTAATATGGAGATGATTAGAAGTGCATTTGCCATTGTTGCCTGGAGAGCTCCGTGCATTAGCCCTTCAAAAATTAGATCAACACCTAACCATTCCTGCCTCTCCCCAAGTGCTCACCACAGTGCCAGCCTCTCTCTAAACGTGTGTGTGTAAAATTTGTCTGAAGTCAATTGTTTTCTATTGACTTTTACCATTTATCCCCTCTCTTCTCCAAAGACAACACTGTTTAGATCTGATAAAGCATCTGGCCTGTTAGATGAGCCAGTCTTTCTCCCTTGCAGAAATACTGATTGAAAATGTCTTTGCTGTGATAGTGGACTAGAGACTGTTCCCAGGTGTCAGCCACAACCTATCACTGGGTTCAGTTGTAAAGCCTTCTGGTTGGAGAAAATGGGACTCTTCAAATTATCCTTAACAAGTCTCAGGTCAGCCCTGTGAATTCAGGTAACATGTGCCCTGTGCCTTGTGACCCAGTCCATCCAGCATTTGTGCCTACTCAAGGGAGTAAGCTAGGTTAAAGCCTTGTGATGATAGTACCGGTGGTCATGATATTAGCAATAAATTGTTACTAATAATAGGTAATTGTTGAGTCCTAACTATGTTCTAGAAACAATTAAAAAGGGCTCTCCGTATAATATTTCATTTATGTGGTAGGTGTTACTATTACCTACAATAAAGAAGAGAAAGCTTAAGTTTAAAAAGGTCAAGTAATTTTTTCAAGAACAGGCAGCTATGAAATGACTGTGCTCAAAAATCAAATCTGGCTTGTTCTACTGGCAAATTGTTTGAAACCCCAGAATGAACAAGAGAGGAAATTCACACTGAGCTGGGGTTAACAGCCACTATCTTAGACACTAAACCTCGATTCCTGCACAGTTTATGTGACTGCAAATTAGCTCAATATATTAGATCTCACCCTGGAATCAGGTTCTGACTTCAGGTGAATCACTTTCTCTCTGAGTCTTAGTTTTCTCACGTATGCATCGAGAATACTAGACTGAGTGATCTCATGGGAAACTTTTAGCCTTAGTCTGGGATTCTAGGAAGATGTAATATAGATAGTGCTATTGACAGACGTTTAAAGCTGGAAGCAATCTAATCTAGGTATGCCAAATGCACAGCATACAAACTACCTCTTCCCCAAGCTGTGCCCATGGCAGACATCACTAATGGATCACAATCCTCCATCTTACTAAGCCCAGATGTAGTTTCAGGATCCTTTTCAATTCTATGCTGATGAAGCAACTGATCAAGACAATAACATATCAGATATATCTATTTGGTTTCCAAATTTACAAATGAGGAAACCGAGACCCAGAGAAAGTATGAGGTTCAATAAACATTTTGGCCAATTAGTACATGCCAGGTGTTGTGTTAGATGTCTTCAGTTCAGTGAGAGATGTAGGCTGTTAAATAAACAATTATGATACTTTGTAATGAGTCTTATTTGGCCTTATGGGAAGCCACCTAACCTAGATTTAAAAATTCATGGAAGGCTTCCTATAAGAAGTAGAACTAAGACTTGAAAGGAAATAGGAATTTGTCAGATGAAGGTGTAGGAAGGCCACTCTAAAAAGAGGTAGGAATCCAACAGTGCAAGAGAGTTCAGATTACTCAAGAAGTTATAAATTGCTAAGGATGGCTGAAGCTTTGGGGCATAAAATCCAATGAGTTTAGACAATGGTAAGCAGAGAGGAGACTAGCAAGAGCCAGCCCATGAAGGGCCACACAAACCATGGTACTAAGGCCATCCTCTGAAGACACAACTGTACTCCTCACACAGAGGTAGGGTCTTCATCCATTCTCCTTGAAACCTGGCAGGCTTGTAACTACTTTAGCCAATATAGCACTATGGAAAATGATGCCATATGATTTGTGAGGCTAAGCCATCAAACACCGTGCAGCTTCTACCATTTTCACTGGAACTCTGATTCTTGGAGCCATGAATCACCATGTAAGACCAACTACCCTAAGACCACCATACTGGAGGGGCCACACATGGGCACTCCAGCTGACAGTCCCAGCTGAGCTCAACTTTTGGTCTTTTCCACCAAAGTGCCATATATGTGGAGCCACATAAGTGGAGCCATCTTGGGTTTTAGGCTAGCCCATTACCAGCTGGATAAGACCAAATGACCTATGTTGATGCCCCATGGAACAGAATTGCCCAGCTGAGCCCTGTCTGAATTCCTGACTCAAAGTTTATGAAATGTAAATAATGGCTGTTCTCTTTAGCTACTAATATTTGGAGTAATATTTTTGTGCAGCAATAAATATCCAGAACAGCAGAGGAGCACTGAAGGTTTTTAGGAAGGAGAGTGACATGATTTACTGTGTTATGGAAGGGGCTATGCTGTGAGGGGGGTGGCGGGAAGTGGGGAGTGGGGAGAATGGAACAGAACAATTCTCTGGGCTACTGCTGTTGTGTAGGTAAGGGATGACCAAGAGAAGGGCAATGAGAGGAAGAGAAATGCTGAGCTAATTTGAGCTATGTGTAGAAGGTAAAGTTAACAGAATGCTGTCACTGATGGGAAAGAGAAGAATCAAGAAAGATTCTTAGTGTTCTCGCTCTGGTGGACGGTGGCACCACTGCTGTGATGAAGTTTGGAGGAGAAGCAGGCATGGCCATCATGGGGAGAGGAATGAGTCCATTGTCATCGTGTGAGGTGAGACAATGCAGGATGGGGTGGGTAGCAGCTGGAGAACTCAGGAGATCCACCTGGACTGGAAACCCAGGTTGAGAGTCATGCAGTAAGGGATGGCGATGAAAGCCCTAAGATGGATAGAAGGCCCAGGAATCTCACTGCAAGGAATGAGAACAGAAAAACCGTTCACAGAATCACAGAGTAGGAGAGCTGATACTGAGTAGAAACAGAGCACGGTCTAGCCAGCTAAAGCTGCCCCTCCTGGTTGAGCCCCAAAGTTACTTACCACCTCCCTTCTCCCATTTCCTGTCCCCTAGGAATTCTGTGGCTTTGAACATGACAAACACTGAAGTAGAGAAAATATGGGGCTAGGCGCTCTTCCCCTGGTGCTCGTCAGAAATGCGTATGCCACCCCATACCAACTTCTTTAATTTTTTAAATGCTCCGCTGTATCCTCCTCTCTTCATTCCCTCCAGCCTGATTGTTTTCTTTTAAATGCTCCTCATTTCTTTCCTATTTCATTTTCTTTCATCTGCAACCTGCTATTAAGGTTGTTTTCCCCACAGCTATTTTGACACCAAAGCAGCTTAATCTATTCTCCTAATTAGCTTGTGATACATACACAGAGCCCAACATCCCCTGCACAGCAGCATCTCCCACACAATGGGGCTTTCCTCCTGCCTGTTCCATGGTTCCTCTGACCAGATCATCCTCTCTATGTCAGGGGATCATGAGCCTGGACCACTGCTCTGCCCCATGACTACTTTTAGAGTTCTTCCATGGAGTGAGGCATTGTCTCCAAAAAGCCCATTAGAATGTACCATGAAAATTAAGGAATACTAATGGTATGTCTGATAGCTTTCTTTGAGAGCTAACTTCTGATGGAATAAGGGAACTCAATCAAAGGGGAACTCAGTTAAGACACTGGATAGAAGAACCCAACTCAAGTCCAGATACAGGAAAATGTAAAAATGAACCTGGAGAGTGGACAGCTGGCTCTGGGGTGAACGGTGGCAGGGGGAATGTTAAGGTGAGCAGGTCAGAAGAAAGACATAGTGTGCCCTGAAGTGGGGTGCCGACGCCATGCGGAGGCAATGCAACAGCCTCACAGAACCTCGTGTGCTTTGACTCCTCCCAGCTGTTCTGGTGGTGCTTCATGGTGTGGTGAAAACCAAGGGATCTTGCAACACTGCCCATCACACAATGCAGAGGTATCACGACGTTGCCCATGATACAACCAGAAACTGCTAAACACACACACACATACACACACACAGTGTGTTTCCCCCACAAAACAGGCTGCTGATAAAGCTAACGAGCCTAAGCTGGCCAGACTCACCTTGGAATTTGCATGCCTGGCTGGGTACAGCCCCAGCACAAGCGAAAAGAGGAAGAACCTGAAACAGGGACTGAAGTAGCATGCCTTTCTTCACCATTCCCCACTCTGCTGAACTTGTTGGCAATTGACTTCACAGCCTACAAAAACTCATTTTTAGCCTCATGACAACCCCAAGAATTTTCCTCATCTTAAAAAGGCTTAGAGGCAACTCCTTGAAAGCTGGACAAAGTCATAGCTTTCTCAATAATTCCAGGGTTCCCCCTCCAGCCTCAGCCAAGACTCTAAGGATCATCCCATGAGTAGAGGTTATCATAGGATAACATACACAGAGAGACTTGCACTGGGTCTAAGATTTGTTAGGGCCCCACGTGGGGTTCTTTAACTCCAAATGCCACAGCTCCTTCCACAGCCCTTCACGGGGTGCTGAAAGCCAAGGGATCTTGCAGCACTGCCCATCACACAACGCAGAGGTGTCGCAGCATTGTCCGTGATACAACCAGAAACTGCTGAAAACCCGGGTCCTTAATTCCGAGAACAGTCTCTGTGGTCTGAGCCCCCTCCCTAGCTGCCCATAAAAAGAACCACAAGCCCTCAAAAGGAAGAATCCTGCTACTCTCTGAGCTGCAAACTGTTTATAAACCCACTGAAAAACCCACAGTCCCTTGAGGTTTGCATTTCTTTTTCTGAGGCTCACACCCTTCCGTCTAGCCCCCTAATTCTCTGCAGGAGAATTACAGAAACTCGGCGTCACACTTCAGTACACATCTCCTGCTCTTTCCCTAAGGGGACTTGGGCTATTCCAAACTCTCTCTCCAGTATATATCAGGCTCTTTCCAATAAAGCTTATGGAGCCTGGACTCCCAAAATAATTACAGAAAACACATTTCCTCGACAAGAATATATTTATTCTAGGAAACATTACCTTCTTAATCTGCCTTGCCCTTTGCACTCCTGATGACTTCCCTAATTGAGTTTTGACAATATTATATATTAAATCATAACTGATACAGTTAGAGCAGTGTCTGGGCCTACACTGTCCTTCTGCCCTCATCCTATCAAAGCTCCTGGGTAAATACACACCTGCAGCTTCTGGAACATCCCAAACCTCATTTTGAAAAGCAGAAAAGTACAGAAACTTGAGAGATGTGTTCTTGCCCTCAAAGGTAACATATTTGTTGCAGGTGGCTGATCTGGAGAATACACAATGTGACCGAGAACATAGGTTTTAGACTCCATCAGACTGCAGTTAAAATTTACTAGCTTAGCCACTTATCAGCCCCATGGCCCTAAGGCAAGTTATGAATTTTTTCAGCACCTGTTGTTTTCATCTGTAAAATGGAGATGACAATAGTACCTGTCTCTCAGGGGGTTATGAGAGAGAACATTATAAAGCTCCCAGCACTGAGCAAGGCACTGGGGAAGCACTCGATAAATGACATTTGTTAATTATACATTATGCTAGGGATGCCTTTTGTGAACTTTGAGCGTTGAGCTTTGGTGCAAGGGCTATCTTGAGATGAGAGAACCAGATGTCTTCCTAAACAGTACTGGGTAGCATCTATAATTTAGCTGTGATCTCAAGGGCCATCTTCACTGCCTGGTAATAGGTTTTGGTGTTACCAACATTTAGGCACCCCTACATCTTCAGATTTAGTGGTAAAGAACCCACCTGCCAGTGCGGAAGACATAAGAGACACAAGTTCAATCCCTGGGTCAGGAAGTTCCCCTGGAGGAAGGCATGGCAATCCACACCAGTATCCTTGCTTGGAGGATCCCATGGACAGAGAAGCCTGGGGGGCTACAGTCCAGGGGGTTGCAAAGAGTTAGACGTGACTGAAGCAGCTTAGCATAGCACACACCTTCAGATTGCCTAAAGTTATCAGTGGCCTTCACACAGACTCTTGGTCCACTCTGGGCTGCAAAACTGCCATTTTGTTGTATTATTTCAGAGATGATTGTATGAAAACGGGCATCAGCAACCATCTAGCTCAAAATCCAAACCCCACACAAAAAGGAAAGTGAAAGGAAAGGAAAGTGAAGTCGCTCAGTTGTGTCCAACTCTTTGCGACCCCATGGACTGTAGCCTACTAGGTTCCTCTGTCCATGGGATTTTCCAGGCAGTAGTACTGGAGTGGATTGCCATTTCCTTCTCCAGCAGATCTTCCCAACCCAGGGATGGAACCCAGGCCTCCCTCATTGTAGACAGACACTTTACAGTCTGAGCCACCAGGGAAGTCCATAAACCTGGAGATATTAAATCACTGAATTCAATAAACACCCTACCTACCTCCCAACCCAGCTCATTTCTTCTTTCTAAGTCACTCCCACTCAACCTTAGGAATAGTAGTATATAGCTGGGTCAGCAAATATTTAATGAGTACCTACTGCGTTCTAGGAAGCATGCTAAGCAATAGGAGTAAAAACAAAATGGGCAAAAATATCCCTGACATCTTGGAACTTATATTCTAGTTGGGGAATACAGACAATAAACATAAATGAATGAGTGGTACAGAGAAAAATAGGCATGTTCACGTGGAAAGGGAGCAGGCAGAGAGTCTGCTGGTTTCTACAGAGTATTTGGATGATTTTCTCCCCAGGGCTTTTCTCTCAAGGCTTCCCAGAGGCGCGCAGAAAGCAAGGGAATGATATCTGCAAAGAGCATTCCAGAAGCAGAACTCACAAGTACAAAGGCCACAAGTGGGAGCAGAATGAGTCTAAGATGTTGGAAGACCAGCAGGAGATCAGAGTTTGTGCAGTGGAGTTATCAAGAGTGAAAGTAGGAGAAGAGATCAGAGAAATAGTGGAGGGTCAGAGCAGGTAGAACTTGTAAACCAAGGCAGCAACTTGGGTTTTAACTCTGTAAAGATAGGCAGGCAGTCTGGGCTGCAAGTAAAAGAGAGACAGAAGCACTCTAAGTGGTGTACTGAGAATGGACTGCATGGGTAGCAAGGTAGGAGAAAAGATGTCACTTAGGAGGTTCCTACATCATTTCAGGAGAGAGTTGATGGTAGCTGGGCCAGAAGATGCCAGTGAAGGTGGTGAGAGGAAAGCTCAGACCCCACTTGCTACAGGAAGCCTCATTCTCTCTTCTTTTGCGGTGCTTGCACCATCATACAATTTTCACGTATTTTAGTTGTCTCTTTCCCCCACTGACTCTGAGCTCCTTGAGTTAAGAACTCTATTTTGTGCATTTCTATAATCTCAGAAACTAACTGAGTGCCTAGCACAGATCCAGAGTCCTAATAAAATGAACAAACTTTTTTGTCCTCCCACTACACGCCAGATACAGTAGGGATGTACATCAGTGGTCTAAGGAGCATCACAACGACTGTGTATGCTATCAAGAGTGATTCTGAAGGTTCCCGGTTTGTTGTTTTGCTGAAGCACAAATTCAGATTACTTGCTTGAAGATTGGTATGCAGGAAAAAGACATTTCTCTAGCGATTGGGTTCCATAATTAACCAGAATACAAGCTCTACCAAATTTGTTTTTCTCTCCTTTTTCTCAGTGGCATTTTGCAGACGGATTCAGATATTTCAGGATCCACAAAGATCTCTCTCCTGAAAGTCAAGAATCTATTGTAGATACAGTATCTCCCTTCATCAGGCTCATATTCTACTGGGGAGACATCGACTGTAATAAAATATAAGTGCTCTAATAAGATGGAAATATGGAACAGAAATAAGAAGGATATTTAACATCTGAAAATTGATTAATGTAACATACCATATCAGTTGGGCTTCCCAGGTGGCGCCAGTGGTAAAGAACCTGCCTGCCAATGAAAGAGACACAAGAGACATGGGTTTGATCCCTCAGTTAGGAAGATCCCCTGGAGGAGGGCATGGCAACTCACTCCAGCATTCTTGCCTGGAGAATCCCATGGACCGAGGAGCCTGCGAGTTTACAGTCCATAGAGTCACAAAGAGTCAGACAGGACTGAAGTGACTTAGCATGCACACAGACCATATCAATAGAATTCTTTAAAATTTACTATCTCAATGGACGAAGAAAAAGCATTTAGCAAAATCCAACATGCTTTCATGTTAAAAATCTCAACAAACTAGGAACAGAAGGGCATTTCTTCAGCATGATAAAGCATATCTACAAAAAACCCTACAGTTAACATATTAATGATACCAAAACTGAATGCTTTCCCCCTAAGATAAGGAACAACAGAAGGATGTATACTCTGCTACTCTTATTTATCATTTTACCAAATGTCTGGCCAGGGTAATTAGATAAGAAAATGAAATAAATAAAAGTTGTACATATAGGAAAGGAAGAAGTAAAACTATCTCTATTCACAGATGATACAATCTTTTATGTACAAAATCCTAAGAAGTTCACTAAAAAATTATTGGAATGAACAAATGAGTGCAGCAAGTTTTCAGAATGTAAGACTAAAAATGTAATGTATTCCTATAGACTGGGGCTTCCCTGGTAGCTCAGCTGGTAAAGAATCCACCTGCAATGCAGGAGACCCCGGTTCAATTCTTGGGTCAAGAAGATCCTCTGGAGAAGGGATAGACTACCCACTCCAGTATTCTTGGGCTTCCCTGGTGGCTCAGCTGGTAAAGAATCAGCCTGCAATGCAGGAGACCTAGGTTCAATTCCTGGGTTGGGAAGATCCCCTGGAGGAGGGTATGGCAACCTACTCCAGTATTCTTGCCTGGTGAATCCCCATGGACAGAGGAGCCTGGTGGGCTACAGTCCATGGAGTCGCAGAGTCAGACATGACTGAGCAACTAAGCACAGCACAGCACAGNTAGGTTCAATTCCTGGGTTGGGAAGATCCCCTGGAGGAGGGTATGGCAACCTACTCCAGTATTCTTGCCTGGTGAATCCCCATGGACAGAGGAGCCTGGTGGGCTACAGTCCATGGAGTCGCAGAGTCAGACATGACTGAGCAACTAAGCACAGCACAGCACAGCAATAAACCAACTGAAAATGAAATTAAGAACACAACTCAATTTACAACAGCATCATAAAGAGTAAAACAGTTAGAATAAGTTTAACAAAACACTACATAGCTACAGTAATCAAAACCCTATAGTACTGTCATAAGGTAGACATATGCACCAATGGACTAGAACTGAGAGTTTAAAAATAAATCCACACTTCATGGTCAATTGGTTTTTAGCAAGGGTCTAAGATCATTTGAAAAAGCAAGAGAATTTCAGAAAAACATCTATTTCTGCTTCATTGACTATGCCAAAGCCTTTGACTGTGTGGATCATAATAAACTGTGGACAATTCTGAAGGAGATGAGAATACCAGACCACCTGACCTGCCTCTTGAGAAACCTATATGCAGGTCAGGAAGCAACAGTTANCTAAAGGAGATCAGTCCTGGGTGTTCATTGGAGGGACTGATGTTGAAGCTGAAACTCCGATACTTTGGCCACTTCATGCGAAGAGCTGACTGATTTGAAAAGACCCTGATGCTGGGAAAGATTGAGGGCAGGAGGGGAAGGGGACGAGAGGATGTGATGGTTGAATGGCATCACTGACTCAATGGACATGAGCTTGTGTGGACTCTGGGAATTGGTGATGAGGCCTGGCGTGCTGCGGTTCATGGGGTTGCAAAGAGTCAGACACGACTGAGTGACTGAACTGAACTTAAGACCATTCAACGGGGCAAAGAAAAATATTATCAACAAATTGTGCTGGGACAACTGGGTAAGTCAATGTGGAAGAATGAAGTTGTAGTCTTAACTCACATCGTATAAAAAATTAACTTAAAAGGGATCAAAGACCTAAATGTAAGAGTCAACACTATAAAACTCTTAGAGGAAAACATAGCAGCAAATCTTCATGAGCTTGGATTAGGCAAGGGATTCTTAGACATGGCAACAAAAACACAAGAAATAAAAGTAGAAATAGATAAATTGGACTTCATTAAAAGTAAAAACTTTTTTGCTTCAAAGGACACTATCAAGAAAGTGAAAGACCATAGAATAGTACAAAGTATCTCCAAACCATTTCTGTCAATAGAGTCATATCTAAAATATAAAACATACGCAATAATAAAAAAGTGATGCAAACGGTAAATGATGCCAATGATTTCAAATGGTAAAAATATCTGAATAGACACTTCTCCAAGAAAGACATACAAATGGCCATAAGCACATTTAAAAGATGCTCAAAATCTTTCGTATCAGAGAAGTAGAAATTGAAACCACAATGGGATATTACTTCAAAGCCAGAAGAATGAATATAATAAAAAAGTCAGAAAAAGAAAACAAGTGTTGGTGAGGATGTGGAGAAACTGGAAGTTTCACACATTGCTAAGAGAGTCCTCTTTACATTGCTAAGGAATGTAAAACGGCACAGCCACTTTGGCAAACAACCTAGAAATTCCTCAAAAAGTTATAGTTATTTAGCAATTCTAATCCTAGGTATACACCTAAGAGAGATGAAAATGTATGTCCATACAAAAACTTGTACGTGAATGTTTATAGCAGCATTATTTATACTAGTCAAAAGGCGGAAACAACTCAAAATGCCATTCATTGATAAAAAGATAAGCAAAATGTGGTATATCTATAGTAGTAAGTAGTAAAGTCACTCAGTCATGTCTGACTCTTTGTTNGATGAAAATGTATGTCCATACAAAAACTTGTACGTGAATGTTTATAGCAGCATTATTTATACTAGTCAAAAGGCGGAAACAACTCAAAATGCCATTCATTGATAAAAAGATAAGCAAAATGTGGTATATCTATAGTAGTAAGTAGTAAAGTCACTCAGTCATGTCTGACTCTTTGTTACCCCGTGGACTGCAGCCCACCAGGCTCCTCAGTCCATGGGATTCTCCAGGCAAGAATACTGGAGTGGATTGCCATTTCCTTCTCCAGGGGATCTTCCCGACCCAGGGATTGAACCCAAGTCTCCCACATTGGAGGCAGACGCTTTAACCTCTGAATCACTATACAACAGAATATTATTCAACCATAAAAGAGAATGAAATGTGGATACAAGCTAAACATGGATTAGCTTATAAGATATGCTAAGTTAAAGAAGTTACAAAAGACCATGTATTGTACTGGTTTATATGAAAAGTCAGAAGAGGCAAATATATAGAGATAGAAAGTAGATAAGTGGGTGCTTGATGTTAGACAGTTTCTTAGTTGAGGCTGCTATAACAAAGTACCATAGACTAGGTGGCTTACAAACAGACATTCATTTCTCACAGTTCCAGAGGATGGAAGTCTGAGATCAGAGTGACGGCACTGTTGAGGTCTAAAGACCCAGTATTGTTGAGGTCTAAAGGTCTAAAGGTTACAGATTGCTGATTTCTTGCTTTCTCCTCATATGGCTAAAAAAAGAGTGAGTTAGCTCTTGGTCTCTTATCAAAACGGCACTAATCTTATTCATGAGGCTCTCCATCCTCATGACCTACTCACCTCCCAAAGACTCTACCTCTAAATATCATCACACTGAGAATTAGATTTCAATACAGGAGTTTTAGGGGAAAACAAACTTTCAGACTATAACTGTTGGGATGATAGCTAAAGGACAGGGACTTGTCCTTCGGAGACGATTAAAAGACTTAAAACTGATTCAGTGATTTTGTGGATATACTAATAAGCCATTGAATTCTATACTTTAGTGATGTAAATGGTATTTGAACTATGTCTCAATAAAGATGTTAAAAAACAAAGATACAAAGTGGGTAGAATAAAAATATATAACATGTTTAATCAGAGTTCCAAAAGCAGGAGAGAAGAAAAAATGGGTCAGATGCAGGATTTAGAGAGGAATCTCCAGAACATATAGGAAATACCAATGCACAGATTCAAGAGGTCAAACAAACCCTAAGAAGGATAATTTTTTTTCTAATCACCTGATGTGGTATAGTGAAACCACAGAAGACCACAAAGGAAGGAGAGGAAAAAAAAAAACAACAAAAAAGTACTCAGAGGAAAATGATAAAGAGGAATGAGTTATCTCAACAGCTGACTTATCAACAGCAGCAATAAAAGCCTAAAGACAGAGAAATTGCAAGTACAATGTACTGAAAGAAAATTACTACCAATCTAGATAAAGAGAAATGATCACTGAGAGATTTCAACTTTAATAGAATAAGGTGACAGGGAGGTTTCTCGGTAATATCTGGTATAATTTTTGTGTGTGATGGAAGAAGAGCTTTAGCACTGAGCCACAAGACCTGAATTTAAATCCTAGCCCTGTTACTACTAGGGAAAATAAAAACTGGACAGTTTGCAGAGCCTCTAGGCAAGTCAGTTTCCTCATCTGCATCACAGGAATGTCTGCTTACCTCACAGAGCTGATACAAAGCTTAAGTAGAATGGAATAGCTTGACTAGAATCACATATCGCAAAAAATCGTTGAAATCTTTAAAGAATGAAGCAACATGATGCATACTGATATGAAACTACCTCCAAGACATTTTGCTAACTGAAAAGAAGTTAAGACATTTTATAGTGTGTATAGCAGGCTATTATTGGTGTATGAAGAAGGAGAGACTATTGTAGGTATATGCATTTATATGCATAGACTATTTCTAGACAGAAACACAAAGAACTGATAACAATACTTGCCTCTGGATAGGAAAAGTACATATCTGGGAGACAGAAAGAGGAGACCTACCTGATAATTTTTATGATACCTTTAAAAATGGAACCATAAAAATAACTGATAAAATATACTATAATACATATTTGTATAATTTTTGTTGTATAATTTATGTAATTTTAAAGTCAAAGTTTTTTAAAACATGACACAAAGCCCAGATATAATAAAAGAATAGACTGAGAAATTCAGATATCCAAAAGTTAAAGGATCCTGCATGGTGATAAAAATATCACATATTTCACGTGTCTTACCTATTCAAAAATTAATAGTAAAATAATTAATATTTAAATGTATCTGCATCTCTCATGTTACATGGTTCCCATAACATCCCTGTACTTTACCATTCATCCTAGGAGCCCTTTCTCTGGGTAGCAAAGCACCCCAGCCTTTGCACCCCAACAGAGGGCCTCCCCAAGTCACGGCTCCTTGGGAATAGGCTCTGCATCCCGTCAGATTCTCCTTTACTCCTGGGTGATGTTATTGATGTTCAGATTTTTACACTCCTAGCTCTGTGACATTCAACAAACCACATGGGCTAATGGCAGCAAAATAATGGCAGCCAATTTGCATGTCATTTGATGCTCTATTTCTCTAAGAAGAAAACGTGCACCAGCTTCCCACCCATGACTCCTATAAATAAATGTCCACATCTCTTCTCAGGCAGACTGACCAAAACCCCTCGCCTACCACTCACTCTCACTACCCTCCTATAGGGAATGTTGCTGTGCTGTGCTAAGTCACCTCAGTCGTGTCAGACTCTTTGAGACCCCATGGATTGTAGCCCTCTAGGCTCCTCTGTCTATGGAATTTTCCAGGCAAGAATACTGGAGTGGATTGCCATGCCCTCCTCCTCCTCTTCCTGACCGGAGGTTGAACCCACATCTCTTACATCTCCTGCATTGGCAGGTGGGTTCTTTACCACTAGCGCCACCTGGGAAGCCCTATAGAGAACACACATCCCAAATTCCAGCTCCACAACCTCTGATCAAAATCATCTCTGAATTTTTTTTTCCATTTTCAATCTCATCTCCCTCCCTGCTCAAAGCTAGAAATAATTTTCTGCCACAAATTTTGGTTGTCAGGCTCCTAGGCATAAAATATTCTCTTTCCTAGAATGAGAAGACATAGTAGCTCTTTTTGAACCATGTACCTTTTGTCATTGTTCAGTTGCTAAGTCGTGTCCAGTTCTATGCGACCCCATGGACTGCAGCATGTCAGGCTTCCTTGTCTTTCACTATCTCCCAGAGTTTGCTCAAACTCATGTCCATTGAGTCGATCATACCATCCAACCATCTCATCCACTGTTTCCCCCTTCTCCTGCTGCCCTCAATCTTTCCCAGCATCAGAGTCTTTTCCAATAAGTCAGGTCTTTGTATCAGGTGACCAAAATATTGAAGCTTCAGCTTCAACATCAATACTTTCAATGAATATTCAGGGTTGATTTCCTTTAGGACTGACTTGATCTCCTTGCTGTCCAAGGGACTCTCAAGAGTCTTCTCCAACACTACAATCTGAAAGCATCAATTCTTCAGCACTCAGCCTTCTTCATGGGCCAAGTCTCACATCCATACATGACTACTGGAAAAACTATAGCTTTAACTATATGGATTTTTGTTGGCAAAATGACGTCTCTGCTTTTTAATACACAGGCTAGGTTTGTCATCATTTTCCTTCCAAGGAGCAAGTGTCTTTTAATTTCATGGCTGCGGTCACTGTCCACAGTGATTTTGGAGCCCAAGAAAATAAAATTTGCCATTTTTTTTTACTATTTCCCCATCTATTTGCCATGAAGTGATGGGACTGGATGCCATAATCTTAGTTTTATTTTGAGTGCTGAGTTTTAAGCCAGCTTTTTCACTCTCCTCTTTCAGTTTCATCAAGAGGATCTTTAGTTTCCCTTTGCTTTCTGCCATTAAAGCCATATCATCTGCATATCTGAGGTTATTGATATTTTTTCCGGCAATCTTGATTCCAGCTTGAGCTTCATCCAGCCTGTCATTTTAAATGATGTATTCTGCATATAAGTTAAATAACCAGGGTGACAATATACTGCCTTAATATGCTCCTTTCCCAATTTTGAACCAGTCCACTGTTCCAGGTCCAGTTCTAACTGTGCTTCTTGACCCACATACAGGTTTCTCAGGAGGCGGCTAAGGTGGTCTGGTATTCTCATCACTTTAAGAATTTTCCACAGTTTGTTGTGATTCACACAGTCAAAGGCTTTAGCATAATCAGTGAAGCAGAGGTAGGTGTTTTTTCAGAATTCTCTTTTTCTATGATCCAATGCATGTTGGCAATTTGATCTCTGGTTCCTCTGCCTTTTCTAAATCCAGCTTGTACATCTGAAAGTTCTCAGTTTGAAGCCTAGCTTGAAGAATTTTGAGCATTACTTTGCTAGATGTGAAATGAGCACAATTGTGCCACAGTTTAACATTCTTTGGCATTGCCCTTCTTTGGTATTGGAATGAAAACTGACCTTTTCCAGTCCTGTGGCCACTACTGAGTTTTCCAAACTTACTGGCATATTGAGTGGGGGCACTTTCATAGTATCATCTTTTAGGATTTGAAAGATCTTAGCTGGAATTTCATCATCTCCACTAGCTTTGTTCCTAGTAATGTTTCCTAAGGCCCACTTGAGCTTCTAAATGAATATATAAACTTTTTCTATAAGTTCAATCATGGCCTAAGATAATACTATGAGACGCATTCTACGGATCATATTGTATCAACATTTTCAAAATTTAGATACAGTTGATTATTTTTTTAATATAAATTTATTTATTTTAATTGGAGGTTAATTACTTTACAATATAAGTAAAGAGATTCATTATATATATAAAAATACATGTATATACATTTATATGTACATTTCAGATTCTTTTCCATTAAGGTTATTACAAGATATTAAATATATTAGTAGTTCCCCCATGCTATACAGAGGGTGCTTGTTTTTTAATCTATTAATATTTTATATATAGTAGTGTGAATCCATTAATTCCAAACTCCTAATTTATCCCTCTCCAAAAGGCATTTTGATTAAAAAGAATGACGAATCTTTTACATTGCACATGTAAGTGATATCATATAGTGTTTGTCTTTGTCTGACTTACTAGGCATAATATTCTCTAGGTTCATCTACATTATTTGAAAATGGAAAAATTTCAACATTTGTTATTTGTAGAAACCTAAAAAATAAAACCAATGTATATAGCAAAAAAGATGCCTGACTTAAAACTATATTACAAAACAAAGTAATCTAAACAGTATGGTACTGGCAGTAAAACACACACAGGGATCAATGAAACAGGTTAGGAAGCCCATAAATAAACTCAAGCATTTACAATCAATCAACCTATAACAAAAGAGGCAAAAATATACAATGAAGAAAAGGCAGTATCTTCAATAAATGGGGCTGGGAAATATGGAGAGCTACATGTAAAAAAATAAATTAGAACATTCCATAACACCATATACAAAAATAAACTGAAAATGAATTAAAGTCCTAAATGTAAGAGTGGATATTCTAAAACTCTTCGAGGAAAAGAATACCCTTTGACATAAATCACAGCAGTAGTTTTTTTGGATTTGTCTTCTAGGGTAATGGAAACAAAAGCAAGAAGAAACAAATGGGACCTAATTAAACTTAAAAGCTTTTGCACAGAAAAGGAAACTATAAACAAAACAAAAAGGCAACCTACAGAATGAGAAAAAATATTTGCAAACAATGCAGCCAACAAGGGATTCATTTATAAAATATAGAAACAGCTCATACAGCTCATTATCAAAGAAAATAATACCTATTCAAAAATTGGACAGAAGATCTAAATTGACATTTCTCCAAAGAAGGCATACAGATGGCAAACAGCCACATGGAAAATGCTCAATATCGCTAATAATTACAGAAATGCAAATCAAAACCACAGTGAGGCACTATCTCACATTGGTCAGAATGGTCATCACGAAAAGTCTACAAATAATAAGTACTGGAGAGGGTGTGGAGAAAAGGGAACCCCTTCCACAGGGTTGGTGGAAATGCCAATCAATGTGGCCACTATGGAGAACAGTGTGGAGGTTCCTTAAGCAACTAAAAATAGAGTTACTATATGATCCAGCAATCCCACTCCTGGGAATATATCCATAAAAGACAAAAACTCTAATGTGAAAAGATACATGTACCCCAGTGTTCATAGCAGCATGATTCACAATAGCCAAGACATGGAAGCAGCCTTGGCGTCAATTAATGAATGACTAAAGAGGATGTGATACATGGATACAAAGGACTATTAGTTTCAGGTATTTACAGATTATACTTCATTAAAAGTTGTTACAAGATAATGGCTGTAATTTCCTCTGCTGTATCACAGATCCTTGCTGCTTCCATATTTTACACATGGTAGTTTGTACCTCTTAATCCCATACCCTTGTCTTGCCTCTTTCCTACTTCCCTCTCCTCACTGGTAACTACTAGGTTGTTCTCTATATCTTTGAATCTATTTCTTTTTTTTTTTTGAAATATAGTTGATATACAGTGTTTTAGGCATACAGCAAAGTGATTCAGTTATATACACATACACTCATATATATATATATATATATATATATACTTTTTTAGAAAAATTTCCATCAGAGGTTATTACAAAATATAGTTCCCTGTGCTATATAGTAGGTCCTCATTGTTTATTATAGATACATTAATGTGCATCCACGAATCCCAGATTACCATTTTATCTCTCCCCCACCTTTCCTTTTATAATCATGTTTGTTTTCTATGCCTGTGAGTCTGCTTCTGTTCTATAAGTAAATTAATTTGTATCTTTTAAAAATACTCCATATCTATGTAATACCCTGTGGTATTTGTCTTTCCTTGTCTGACTTATTGCCCTTAGTATGATAATTTCTAGGTTCATCCATGTTACTGCAAATGGCATTATTTCATTCTCTTTTCAGTTAGTAAATTCAGTTGCTCAGTTGTATCCAACTCTTTGAGACCCCATGAACCGCAGCATGCCAGGCCTCCCTGTCCATCACCAACTCCAGGGGTCCACACAAACCCATGTCCATTGAGTCGGTGGTGCCATCCAACCATCTCATCCTCTGTCGTCCCCTTCTCTTTCTGCCCTCAATCTTTTCCAGCATCAGGGTCTTTTCAAATGAGTCAGCTCTTTGCATGAGGTGGCCAAAGTATTGGAGTTTCAGCTTCGACATCAGTCCCTCCAGTGAACACCCAGGACTGATCTCCTTGCAGTCCAAGGGACTCTCAAGAGTCTTCTCTTTGGAACCGCAGTTCGAAAGCATCAGTTCTTCTGTGCTCAGCTTTCTTTATAGTCCAACTCTCACGTCCATACATGATCACTGGAAAAACCATAGCCTTGACTAGACAGACCTTTGTTGACAAAGAAATGTCTCTGCTTTTTAATATGCTGTCTAGGTTGGTCATAACTTTCCTTCCAAGGAGTGAGCATCTTTTAATCTCATGGCTGCAGTCACCACCTGCAGTGATTTTGGAGCCCAGAAGAACCGCTTTGAGAGATTAAGAGGCAGTCCCCTCCTTGCTCCCCTCTTCCCATACCCACACCTCTCTGAGACTGGCACTGAGAGCAGACAGCACAAAGAACACACCCAGCCACTGGAAGGTGATGAGCAGCCAGTTCTCTCAGCAGATAACAACACTTCATAGCCTGTTTTCAAAACATTTGAACTCTATAATGCATGCTCACTCTGCTACAAGGAATTACTGAAAACTGATTCGCTCCTCAATACCGAGAAGCAGTATTATTGTTCTTGGTCTGGTTGTTTACATGTCCTCTGGGCTTCAGGGCACATGAGGAGAGATTGCACAATTGAGGGCAGTATTAAGGGACCTGGAGAGTGAGATGGCTGAGAACTGCTAGAGCCTGGCAAGGACTTCTCTGCAGAGTAATCACAGACATCCACACCGAGGAGTCACAGCTAGAAATCAAGGTCAGCTGGAGTGTTACAAGTTGGGGATCATTTAATTCAGCCCACTCCAATGGCTCTTTTTACTCTCAGTATAATTTCTCAGTATTCCAGAGTGGCAGAGATAGAAAGGGCTTAAACATATCCCATGTTTTTCAATGCTCTCATTTACAAGAAAACAACAGTAAAACCCTGAAACCCTGAGACGGTGGGTAACTTCTAAGGTCACAGAATTAGTGAGATAATCAAGGCTGGAATCCAAAGCTCTGACCNGCCCAAAAAGTAGTGGAATTATTTCCAGCCAGTTCAGAAGCTGTTCACTTTTGGTTATTTAGATCACTAACAGAATAAAATACAGAGAAGAGCCAGCTTGCACACAAATCAGGGGAGAGTGAAGAGAAAAGAGGAGGAGAAAAACTTCAGGCAGGAATCAGTTAGACCAGCTCACAGCCTTTGCAGATTCTAAGACACTCCAAGAACCAGACCCAACTCCATCTCATACTGCACCTGTCACTCATTCCCTAAGACCTCATATTCCTCTCTCAGAAAAAGTCACTTTAAGACAAGCGAGAGAAAACAGAGACTAAGAGAGAAGGAAGGTGCCTTTCCCTTGCCAGGGATTTTGTACGTGATTAGTATACACTATTGTATTCAAGCTTTGTACCAGCCCTGTGCGGTAAGTGAGCAGACATCCCTGGAGTACAGATGAGGAAGATAAATCCCCAAGAAGTTCTGTGACTTGCCTAAGTTTGGGGGTTTTTTTCCCCAATAGAGTGACGATTCAAATTCAAGTTTGTAGTTCTGTACTAAAGATCTTCACACTCATATACACAAATTATATTGGAAATTCCCCTGCCCCAGTCCCAGAAAATTCCCCGTCACCTGAATTCAGGAAGAGAAATCTAGCAGAACAAGGGAATGGCAGGCACAGAGAAAGGAAACTAAGTTTTGTGAGCACTAACTTCAAGCCAAGCCCTCTGCTAGGCCTGCTCCAAGCACCACCCCCTCAAAACAGAGGCTCCGCAAGGAAGATGCTATTGTATGCAAAGATGGTCCCATTTTACAGATGAGGACACTAGGTCACGGCAAAGCAAAATGACTGGCATTGGCTTCGGTTTCCTCGTCCACAAAACTGTAGGGTTGAACTTGACAGTCTCTGAAGTCTCTTCCATTTTTAAGGTCTGTGATTCTGGGACAAGTAAAGAGGCCGCCTTTCTCCCATAGTGGAAGGAACACCTAGACCTCTTCTCCGATGACCACTGGCTCCCTCCTTGGGGTGCAGAAGCGAGCTCCCATCGTCGGAAGCCCTCCTAGGCGGGAGGGCATGGAGGGGGGGTTCCTCTGAGAAATGAAAGCCCCCATGAAGTTTCTTTTGTCACTTTCCAGGTAAAAGACTCCCATGATTCTCAGCATGCAGCCCAGACCCACTAGCCCACAGGTTCCCATGGAAATGAGGCTTCCCGCCAGGCAGACCCATATGCTGAGTGGGAGGCCCACAGACACACAACCAGAACAAACTTCCTGAGATCCCCACAGAGAAGCCCACTTTCTGCAAGCCTCCCCACCGCCCACCTGCCTTGGCTCTCCACTCCTCACAGCAAGAGGCACAGCCCCAGAGACCAAGCCAACACACAGAAGGGATTTATGGATGTGTCTGGCTCAACCAAGGCTAACTTCCATTTCCTGATGCTGATAAGAACAGCAGCCACCAAACATCCATAATCCCATATCTCATGCCTCCCATGGCCCCCAGCACTCTGCACAGCCCACCCCAGTCAGTCCTTTCCATGACTTCGTGTTGTGGGCACTGCTGTTTCACAGGTGAGAAAACCAAGGATCAGAGGTTAACTGGCTAAAGTCACACCACTAGAAGTGAGGGACTTGGGAGTATTCTCTAGGTCTTTCTGACCTGACAGCCTGCTCTCAGCAGGCTCTCTTAGCAGCTTCCCCCAGGGCTGGCACCAGACCCGGGGTTCACCAAGCACCTGTTGGAAAGCAGGTGTGTCCGTATAACAGAAAGACAGGAGAACTTCAAGGAAGAGTTCCTTGCTCTGGGAAGAAACACAGGCCTGTGAACAGGCTGCAGGCAAAGCAGTGCTCAAAACACAAGGGAGACTCTGCACATAACCCTGGGGGAGCAAGCCACACCCTCGCTAAAGGCTAGAGGGGAACAGGGACACAGGGTGGGGAGAACCTGGTGTTTAGGCTTAGGGGAGCTTCTTTTTTCATTCACTGTACAGTCAAAATTCAGATGTTTCAAAAAAATACAAGAGAATCATCTCTAGAAAGGTCTTCAGAGGGAAAAGAGATGGGATAAACCCGACGTAAAGAAAGGGGAGAAATCGTCTTTCATTCACTCAACAGTTTTGAGTACCTGCAATGTATGCCCCAGCCCCAATGCAAGACTCTCTTGGCAGAGTGCAAGGGGAGAAACCCTGAAGAGAGTAACTTCAAAAGATATGTAATTAACAATTGTGGTGGGCGCCAAGCAGGTAAAGTGAATTATGTGAGTGTTTAACAGAGCAATCTGATTTAGTTTGACAGGGTTGTGGCGGGCCTAACTGAAGACATTTAAGTAGAAGCATGAAAGATGAATAGGAGTCCATCAAACCAAGGGAGGGTGGAGGTGGGACAAGCATTACAGGAAAAGGGAACAGCACACACAAAGCTCTGAAGTCTGGGGCGCTGAAGGAATACCAATGTTGAAGACTGTGATGAGGTGAGTCAGCAGGGATGGGCCTGGAGAGACCCACAGGGATCGGTCACACTGAGTTCTGAAGGCTGTGCTCAGAGTGTTTCATCACTTTGCAAGCACCAGTGGGAAGTTACTAAGTCGGAAAGAGATGAGTGGAGTTTCTTAAGTTGGAAAAGCTATGCTGGCTATTGTACAATGGATGGATGTGGGTTTGGGGGAGCTAGAAACAGGGAAATTAGTTATAAGGTTAATGCTTCCACCTAGGTGACCATGAAAGGGCAGCAGATTGCAGTGGTGACACCTTCAGTGAGTCAGGTGACATTTTTGGCAGGGACTGGGATGGGGGCAACAGATAAGACTGGAAATAGCTGGAGCCCCATACCCTCCCACCTGGACTACACAGAAGCTCCAGGCACAATGAAATGGGGGTCTCAGCCTCTCCAACACCACTCCCTCTCATTTGGGGAAAGCCAAGCATATTTTGGGAACCAGCTCCCCCAGCTTTTGCTCTCATGTCAACCTTCCCCCCTGACAGCTAAGTAGAAGTCCCTAACCAGGGATCCCTGGGGCAGGAGGAGGACTGGTACTCCTAAGAGGAAAATAGATTAAAAAACAGATGAGGGGATGAGACGTCACCAATTTACCTCACAAAAGAGAGAAACTTCAGATCTCAAGAAGCAGGGAAACCCAGTCCAACTCCTAATAAGTACTTTCTAACCGAAGAAAAATTCTAGTATTATTACAAAAGTATATCCAATCACTTCTAAATGTCATCCTTTATCTCATCTCAGATTTCCTAGGGAGGATCAATAGACTTGTTTGCTTCTCCAGAAAGAGAAGCAGAATAATGATGCCATCTAGGGAGGCACCAAGCCAGCAGAGCCAACAGCAAGGGGCCAGAGCTCCCCACTTTCAGACCAGCTAGAGTCCTACACAAGCCGTTCCCCACCAGCAGTTCACAGAGCAGCTCCCTTGTCAATCTCCCCCGACACCTACCCCAGGGCTGGTGGTTCCATCATCACTCTACTAATGAGAATAATAGTTACAATCTATGGCGCATCATGATGCTTTGGAACTGTGGTGTTGGAGAAGACTCTTGAGAGTCCCTTGGACTGCAAGGAGATCCAACCAGTCCATTCTGAAGGAGATCAGCCCTGGATGTTCTTTGGAAGGAATGATGCTAAAGCTGAAACTCCAGTACTTTGGCCACCTCATTTGAAGAGCTGACTCATTGGAAAAGACTCTGATGCTGGGAGGGATTGGGGGCAGGAGGAGAAGGGGACGACAGAGGATGAGATGGCTGGATGGCATCACTGACTCGATGGACATGAGTTTGAGTGAACTCTGGGAGATGGTAATGGACAGGGTGGCCTGGCGTGCTGCGAGTCATGGGGTGGCAAAAAGTCGGACATGACTGCGTGACTGAACTGAACTGGACCGATGGCGCATCTACTGAGAGCCAGACCCACGTTTCAGGCTGTGTCATCACAATTATACAGATGAGGGATCTGAGAGTCAGGAAGGTCCACCGACTTGTAATTGACTTAACTAGGACTCAAACCCCAGGAATGAGTTCTGAGTTGCCTTTAGCCGCTTTGCTAAACCTCCCACTAGGCTCTCCTTGGACCACCACTCAAGATATTTTGGGCCAGTCACTTGGGGCCAGGGCAATGGAGGAAGGACTAGCAGGGTCCTCTTCTGTAATGAGGATGAGAATAGTGGCCTCACTCTGTCCTCTGCCAGACAGCATATCCCCTGTTGCCTGCTGGGCTGAAACAAGGAGAGGCAACCTCTGAGCTGAAAGCCAAGGGCCTAGGCGCCAGGTAGTTGGAAGCCACTGGACTCCAGCTCCCAGAAAGGACAGCCCTGGAACCCCAAATCCAGGGTTGAGGCTGATGGCTCTCCCTGCCCCCTCTCCACTTGTCTCCAGGACAGACAGTATTATCCCCGGGGCTTTAGGTTGGGAGGTCTAACCTGACAGAGAGGCAGCAGAGTGCAGGGCCCTGGAGTCAGTCCAGTGGGATTCTAATCTTGGGAACCTTGGGAAAATCACTTATCCTGTCTGTGGTCATAGTTTCCCCATCTGCAAAATGGGAATGACAGTAATAGTCCTCCCTGGATGGGGGTTATTACAAGTGCTGGATGAGACAATGCAGGTAAAACCTGGCACACAGCAGGCTGTTAGCTGTCATCCCACTTTCTAAGTCCAGAAAGTTCTCATCCATCCCATGAGAATGGCCCATCAGGTTAGAGCTGCCAAGAAGCTTCTCTGAGCTTTTCTGCACATTCACTCCCAGTGCAGGAGAGCAGGGCGGAGCACCAGCCCTCCACCTAACCACCACAACCAGTTCATTGGAGCCTCGCTGGAGCCCTCTGCAACCACCCTATACAACTGTTGTGGAAATGGAGACACAGAAAGGCAAAGTGATCTATCCAAAGCAGTAATCATGTATGGATGTGAGAGTTGGACCATAAAGAAGGCTGAGTGCTGAAGAATTGACACTTTTGAACTGTGGTGTTGGAGAAGACTCTTCAGAGTCCCTTGGACTGCAAGGAGATCCAACCAGTCAATCCTAAAGGAAATCAACCCTGAATATTCATTGGAAGGACTGATGCCAAAGCTGAAACTCCAATACTTGACCACCTGATGTGAAGAGCAGACTCATTAGAAAAGATCCTGATGCTAGGAAAGACTGAAGACAAAAGGAGAAGGGGATGACAGAAAACGAGATGGTTGGATGGCATCACTGACTTGATGGACATGAATTTGAGCAAACTCCAGGAGATGGTGAAGGACAGGTAAACCTGGCGTGCTGCACTCCATGGGGTCACAAAGAGTTGAACGCAACTGAGCGACTGAACAGCAACAACAGCACAGCCAGGAGTCAGCGCTCCAGGAGGAACTGAACCCTGATCCAGTGCACGCTCCATCATTTCACACCCTCCTTTGTTCTTCCTGTGTAAAGCATGCCAATGAGTATCTTGCCATTCATTTATGGAAACCACAGTTTCATCCAGACACTGTGCTGTGCTCTACCGTCAAAGATGAACACGCTGATATGAACAGATGATTGCAATTTCCGGCACTGGTGTCTGTAACAAGGTCCTTTAGAGACACATAGGAGGTGGCAATCAACCCTGCTGGGGAGACGAAGATAGAAAGCAAAAGCTGCTGTGAGGAGGGACGCCACAGCCAGGAATACAAGCGAGGCTGGGGAGGATAATCCAGATCCAGGCTTAGAGAGCTACTGGGAGGGCCTGAGCCCAGAGCAGCCCCCGTGTCCCTGTTTCCCTGTGTCTGTGTGCTGCCCTGGCCCACTCTCCTGGAATTTCCCCTGGTTAATCCCCAGCAGCTATTCCTGACATCACCTAACACTCTCCTAACCAGTAGGTGCAATATCCCACAGAGTAACCTCCTGGAGGCACTCTCACTGTGTTCCCGCCGTGCTCAGCTCCTGACACCTGCCAAAGAGAGCCAACAACATTCAGGCAGCCTCAGTCTCAGGTTCTCTCGAAACCCTCACCCCGCACCTTCCTCTAGGGCTGCTTCTGGGCCAGGAGCTGGGGATCTCGGTGCAGCCTGTGCTGACGTGACCAGGCTGTCACCACACTCACCCTTGAGGGGTCTTCTTGAGCTCCCAGCTCCAGGGCCCTCCCCAGGCCTCACTGAGCCCGCTCATCCCCTGCTTTATTATTAGCAACAGCAACTAACACTCATTTTTAATGCTTACTACATTCCAGGCCAAGAAAAAAATTTTTTTAATTAAAATGAATATTCTGCCCAGGATCTGCAATTCATGGTAACACATGCTACCCAAGAAAGACAGCTGAGTCTGTCTCCTTCAGAACCTCCCTTGACAGCAAACTTCAACTCCTTACCTACCGATCATACTTTCCTCTGGAGTGGTAGGAGAACCTGAACGGTTCTACTCCAGAAAGCATAGATATTTCAGGATTATTTCAGGGACCAAATGTCTCTGTGATAACAAGATCCATTCTCCCCCTCCAAATGCGGGCCTGTGAGAATGATTAAAATGATAGACAGGCCTGCTATTTTCCAGAAATCTATAAAGACTGCAGCAATATACCCCAAAGTCTCCCCAGAGATAAAAGAGTAAGATTAAATAATTTGAAGATAATTTCTTCCATGAAAAGAATAATGTTGCCATCAAAATGAAAACCCTTCTAATAAAACCAAATTATGCTGAGACCTCGGGAGTACTCTGCCATTCTCCTGCCATTTCCAGATGCACTTCTGCAAATGCGGTACTGGAACTGTCAGCATGGCTTACAGGGCAGGCGGAAGCTGGAGGATTGCAGGTGCCCACACAGCCCGGTCCTGCGGGATAACACGGGGACCCGGTCGTATATTAAGTGCTCAAGCAACTGAGCATACAACAGAAGAGAGAAGGCTGTCCAGCACCAAGGGGTCAGAACCAAGCTGGATCAGGCCTCAAGGAAATCAGAGCAACAAGCCACTGCCTTGTCCAGTTGGGTCGAGTTCAGCAGGTTCAAGTTTCCCACTTGGTTGGGGGCCTGGGCATCGAATGGGCCCAGGGGCAAATCTGTGTTTGATTGGAACCCTGTGGGCTCACAGCAGAGAAAGGCAGCAGATGGGACTTGTAAGGGTGCCTGTAGAATCGAATTCTGCTGGAACCAGGGATCTGAGCAAACCATGTGCAAGGCTCCTCCAAAGGCTAGAGTGGGAGAAACTGGGCCGAGAATGTCTTTAAGACGCACATAAGGATTCCGTTTCTGTCTCAGCACAGCACACCAAAAAGGCTGAAGATATCTTTCCTTCTAATTAAGGGTGTGTGCGAGACAGTTCTGAATTAAAGCACAGAGACACATACTAGTCACTTTAAATGCAATGAGAGGGGGCTCCTCCTCCTCCAAAGAATCTATTGACAGCCACAGTCTTGGCCTTCAGGGAAATTTTTACATGCATATTAAGGCAATGCAGGCAGAGAAAACAACAGGCGTGTTCAATGTGGGTCTTCAACTGAGAGTCTCAAATACAGACTGCCTGGACCCCGGGATTTGGTTTGTGATGGGGTGCTTCCTTATCGGGCAGTGAGTAGCACCAGGAATTTACTTATTTCATGGTGTTTAATGATTCACCGGAGCCTCGAAGAGGAGGCCAGTTGGTCTTCACAACTAGCAAAACAGGGAGCAGAGAGGAAAGGTGAAAAGCATAGCCTGAAGCTTCAGTAAGGCCAGGTGCCGACAGGAGCCAGCCCCCAGGAAAGGCTATCTCCTCCTGGGGCCCGCACCTACTCTTCCTCTCCTAAATGCGCCTCTCTAGGTGGCAGGATCACAAGCACCTGTCCTTCTCCCTCTTCTCAGCATGACTGCTGAGTCACCCTGGTGTGCGCAGAGACCCGAGCGGGGCCTAGCATACAGTGGGTTCTTAGGACTGGATAAACAATGGTGAAGTCTCCAGGTCTAAGGCCTGAAGTCTGTGCAGTTAACTTCAAGAGGCATTTCTACCCCCTCAGTTTCTAGTCCTCCCTGTCCCACAGTGTTTCCTCCGGCCTCTCTCAAACTCTGCTCCCCCAGGAGGACCTGATGCCATCATATACTTAGCTCTTGGGCCATTTTCTCTGCCCTGGGACTCCCATTTCAAGCTGTTTCCTTGGGATGAAAGATGTTGTTCAGATGATGTTCCTATCTGAAGAACATCAAGCTTAACAGAGAAGGGAAGGAGGGAGGCTGGAGGCAGAGAAGGAGGAAGGAAGAGAGGCGGAGAGAAAGAGACCAAAAAGTATTTGACTTTGTTCAAGCAGAAGAGACTGAGAAGAGAGAGGAAAGGCAGAGGCGTCTACAAGCCCCGAAACCCAGAGGACCCCGCCCCCCAAAAGAGTCCAGGGCAAGTACTAGTTAAGGCCTTGATGCCAGACAGACCTGGATTCAAATCCTAACTCTGCCATTTCCTAGCTGTGCAGTTTGGGACAAATTACTTGACAACCCCAAGTCATTTCATCATCAGTAGAAGGGGGATGCTAACACCAGGTTCTCAGGACTGTTGTGAGGAATAAATGAGCTGATGTAGATAAACCGTTCGGGGGAATGCCTGGCACGCAAAAGAAATCCAAGAGCCAGTAGCTATTAAACTGTATTTGTATTTCTAAACCAAAGAGGGGCCTCTGCTGTGCAAGGAAGGTACTTCCTTAAGTTATAGGATGGAACTGACTTTTAAAATCTTTGAGATTCTCTTTGTATACAAATGGGGAAGCTTCCAGGATCTCTCGAAGATAAGAGAATAAGGCTGGAAAAGAGTTTTTAGGGGGAAAAAATGCTTTGGGGATGACACGGACAACTCAACATTAAGTCTCCATGTAACAATGTTTATCATAGCTTTCAATAATTCTCCCACTGTGAGAAATATTTTAAATTTCACACTATTCAGGGGGAAAGAGTCACGTCTTGTTTCACTTTTTTATACAGCCAATTTCATGCACTTTTGACAGCTGTAGCATCTCTCCAAGACATGATCCTCTGCCCCTGCCCCCATACACGGAATATCAGAACAACATATTAGGGTTGCCCCAGGCAAAAGAAAAAAAGGACAAGTGCGCGAGACTGAGATGACAAATCTGGTTCATCTCTGGTGCCACTCTCACTGATCAGCAAGAGGCTTCCTGGTGCCTTGTCTTGCAGGAGTCAGTAAGACAGTGTCATAATTGATTAGTGATGTGCGCCTTGGACCCAAAATAGGGTACCTAGGACTCTAGTGATATGTTTTTCACATCACAAATTCTGTGATAATTCTCCAGCTACTTAGGAGATGAATTATGACCACATTCTGCTCAATAGTTGCTAAAGCAAGGAGGGGTCCCCCAAGGAGAGGCCCCCAGGAAGAGGATGGTCCAATGCTTAGTGCTTGGTGAAAACGTACCACCTTCCAGGACAAAGTGGAAGAACCAAACTTAGACAGTTGGGATGTGACGAGAGACATCTGTGAGGGTTAATTTTATGTTACCTTGCCCAGACTAAGGGATGCCCAGATGGCTGGTAAAACATTATTTTTGCATGACTTCGTGAGTGCATCTCTGGAAGAGGATAGCATTTGAATTAGCAGATGTGGTAAAGATCAACCTCACCAATGTGGTAGAGTGTCACCTGATCCTGGGTGTCACTGAGGGCCTGGATAGAACAAAAAGATCAGGGAAGGGGGAACTGACTCTCTTCTTGAGCTGAGACATCCACCTTCTCTTGCCCTTGGACTTTGGTGTTCCTGGTTCCTGGACTTTGGGACTGAGATTGGGACCTACACCACTCCCCACTGAGTTCTCATGCCTGCAGACTGGGGCTGAATTATACCAGCAGGTTTTCTTCTTCTCCAGCTTGTGGATGGCAAATTGTAGGACTTCTCAGCCTCCATATCAGCAGGAGCCAATTTCTATGATAAATTTCTACATGCGTTTGTGTGTGTGTACGTGTGGTTCAGTCAGTTCAGTCCCTCAGTCATGTCTGATTCTACGCAACCCCATAAACTGCAGGATGCCAGGATTCCCTGTCCATTGGCAACTCCTGGAACTTGCTCAAACTCATGTCCATCAAGTTGGTGATGCTATCCAACCATCTCATCCTGTTGTCCCCTTCTCCTCCTACCTTCAATCTTTCCCAGCATCAGGGTTTTTTCCAACAAATCAGCTCTTTGCATCAGTATGAAGTACAGAAGCTTCAACTTCACCATAAGTTCTTCCAATGAATATTCAGGACTTATTTTTCTTTAGGATTGACTGGTTTGATCTCCTTCCAGCCTAAGGGACTCTAAAATCTTCTCCAGCACCACAGTTCAAAAACATCAGTTCTTCAGGGCTCAGCTTTCTTTATCGTCTAACTGTCATCCATACATGACTACTGGAAAAACCATAGCTTTGACTAGATGGACTTTTGTTGGCAAAGTAAGGTCTCTGCTTTTTAATATGCTGTCTATGTTCGTCATAGTTTCTCTTCCAAGGAACAAGTGTCTTTTAATTTGTGTTTTTTATTTAATATCTATATTAAATAAATTAAATGTCTTTTAATTTGATATATATATGGTGGTATAGTGGTAAAGAACCCACCTGCCAATGCAGGAAACACGAGATGTGGCTCCAATCCCTGGGTCAAGAAGATTCCCTGGAGGAGGACATGGCAACCCACTCTGGTTGTTTTGCCTGGAGAATCCCATGAACAGAGGAGCCTGGCAGGGTACAGTCCATGGGGTCACAAAGAGTTGGACATGACTGAAGTGACTTAGCACGCATGCATGCATATAGATCTTATTTGGATCTGTTTCTCTAGAGAATTCTGACTAATAGAAGATTTTAACAAATAGCCATTTGATCATATTCGTCCACAGAAAGTTTGGGGAGGAAAAAAGAGCAAATGTAGCAATGGGCAAGAGCCCAAGAGCATGAAGAACTGTTAGCTGATGAATTTGCCAAATCTTTGCCAGACTTGTAGAAAAATTTAAACCAAATGGGACTAAGTAAAGCGAAGATAGACTCCTGTCAGCCTCCTCCAAAACTGATGAGGACTTTGGTCTAGTTTCCACATCTTTGGGTCTTTTCCTTAGATATCCTATTGTTATTAATTTTCAACTTAATTTCTTGGGGGTCAGAGAATGTTCTCTGCGTCGCTTTAGTACTTATAAATTAACTGAGACTTGTTTTACAACCTGGATGTGGCTGGCCTTGGTGTACAGATGTTCTGTGGTAAATGGCAAAAATGGTTCAGTGAAAGGTGGAGTCTATTTTTCCATTCTCTGAGTCAGAATTGGCCATGGGGCATTAGCAAATGTGAGAGAAGGCTTTGCTGCTTGGGGCCTGACCTCTTGCTGCCTGAACCTCTAAGACTACCATGCGAACAAGCCTAAGGTAGCCCGACCCCAATGACCTGCCAACCACCAGATATCTGAGTTCAGCCATCCTAGATCCTCAAGCCACTAGCTGACCTGCAGCTGACCACAGGCAATGAAAATTCCCAGCCGAGACCAGTTAGACTACATCAGACCAAAACTGCCCGACCAATCTACAGAATAGTGAGAAATTGTACATAGCCATTATTCTAAGCCACTTAGCTTTGAAGTGCCTGTTATGCAGCAAAAACTGGCATATATGTGTATATATGCATATTATATAATATGCACTACATACATACATATATATGTATATATGTACAAGCACACATGCCCCAGTGATCCTTTCACTCTCCTTTCACTTCACTTTAAAAACGCTCTGGTACAGATTGTGGCTGTTAGATGTGTGTTTCGGCTTCAGGTCATATGCTATCAGTGCAGAATTGTCACTGAACTAGAAGAGGAATTATATCACTTAGGGATGCAGTGACTGATGAAACTTTTGCAGAGGGTAGTTGCATTAGGTTAGAAAGGAGCAAGTTGCTTTTGCTCTGGTAATTTAGATAGGTGGGAAGAAGGCTATGTACAAATACTGAGTAGCAGATGTGGCAGATTGTGATGCCTGAGAGCTCACTAAGCTTTCCCGTCCCCTCCTACAGGGCAGGGGCTGGAAAGCAAAAAATACTACATCTCCCACGCAGGAAACTACATTCACTATCCTGCGAATAGTGATAAACCATAATGGGAAAAGAGCATAAAAAATAAAGTATATATGTGTATAACTGAATCACTTTGCTGCCTAGCAGAAATTAACACAGCATAGTAAGTCAACTATACTTCAATTAAAAATTTCAAAAAATGTACTGTTTCCCAGACTCATTTTATACCTAGGGTTTCTGGATGTGATTTAGGTTCTGCTGATAAGATGCTCTGAAGCCAAACGGAGATTGGGATCTTAGGGTATGAGGAAAGAGGTGGGCGCCCACACTTACGGTATGGATGTGGCTAAGGTGGTAAGCAAGTGGGCAGGACCTGTGACAGCCATCTCTGATTCTTCGGGGCCCCACCTGTGATGGAGACAGCCCTGCTCTGGCAGTCAAGCTGTGCGGCACAGCTCTGAGAGCCAAGCAGCCTCCAGTCTGTTTCCTTACCTCTCCCAACAATTTCACAAGCCATTAAACATCCCGTTGTAGGTCCCTTCTCTCCAACTGAACACTGGTCAGAGAAGGACCGATTCTCCACTGTCATGAGAATCCAGCACACACTCTTAGATACCATTCTGAGTAAGAGAAAAGGGGACTAGGCAAATGTGAGAAGCTGAGAACTACCTAAAGATGTTAAAATTTTTTGAGTAAGACTAAATTTACCAGAATGGACTAAAAATTGAAGTTTGGGGTTTTTTTTGTGTTTTTGTTTGTTTGTTTTTCCCTCGCAGTAGCAAGCAAGTGGGCGACACGTAAGGAAAATCAGAACACTGTTAGAGAAACCGAGACTGCATTTTCTCTTTTCGTGTGACTGTCTTTCCATTTATACTCATCGTATATGTATTATCTCATTTAGTCCTTCCAATAACCCTCAAGCTAAAGACTATTACTACTCCCAGTTCAAAGATGAAGTAACAAACTCAGAGAGAGAGAGTGCCCAAGGTCAGACAGCCCGTAAGCAGCAGGGCCAGCAATGAACCCTAGACAGCGTGCCCCGGAGCCTCACTCTCCAGTGCTCTGCTGTTCTGGCCCCAGTTTCCCCTCCCTGGCGGTTTGGCATCCTCTCAGGCTCCCAGTCCCCTTTGCTTCCCTCCCCTTTCAAAATGTGCTTAGGCATTCAGGCTCAGACAGGAACAACTGTTGAGCTGCTAACTTTGACCGACAGAGGCGTTATCACTTTAACAGCATCGAGATCCTCTGAGTTTGAAGGATAAAACTTCAGAGTAAAGCAAGCAGAGTGAGATGCATGGGACCTTCCTGGGTTCCGGAAAACCACCCCATAGTCACCTAGTCTCTCTCCAGGTTCTTATACTATCTCCCAGTTAACCTCCCCCCATCCCCCCATGCTCCAGGTACCTTCTCCCGATCTCCTCCATAGGCAGCCCAGCTGCACCCATTGACACCCACCCACCCCTAGCCAGGGCGGATCCAAGAGTCAGTGACTTGGGGCCTCAGCAGCGGGCCTGAGAGCCAGCATGGGTGGCGCACACGTCGAGCATAACGTCCCCGATCCTCCATCAGCCTCCAGGAAGCAGCTTCACGGGGAAGCCTAGGGGAAACAGAGTCAGACTGCATCTCCATCAGCCCTGACTTCGATTTGTTGAAATCCGTAACTCTCCCCGCATTTTCAAGGGAATGTGTCTAGGTGTGGGAGCATCCGACAGGAAACTGAAATACTGATGAAGATAAGCCTATAATTGTTTGATAAATAACATGCCTTCTAATACTAGATTTTAATACAATACAAACAAGTTGTCAACGTGTGAGCAAAAATTTGCATCCAAGAGAAAGAATTAACAATGAAGAAATCCTGTTGGTGCCGTTCATTTTTTCCTGTAACCTGAAGAAAACTGCCTTCCCTGA
This sequence comes from Neotragus moschatus, assembly GCA_006410615.1. Lineage (NCBI taxonomy): Eukaryota > Metazoa > Chordata > Mammalia > Artiodactyla > Bovidae > Neotragus > Neotragus moschatus. The sequence continues at coordinate 292,081 of SJYA01001068.1, read as the reverse complement.
ACAGTAGCATGGTCTGGCATCTTTAAGTCATTGGGAAGGGAACACCCTACTTCAGTTTAACAAACATTTCTGAGCACCTTCTAGATGCCCTGGCCTGGCTGCTGCAGACACATACAGATCTGGTCCCTGCTTTCAAACCAATTAATTTTTCAGGAGAAACAAATCTGTGAATAAGTGAGCACAAAATAGCAGAAGATCATAGCAAAGAACATGGTCTTCAGCTTCAGACAGATGTGAAGTCACAATCCTGTGCAGACTTTCGTTAGTTATAGAGACCCTGTGCCAGTGGTTTAACCTCTTTCGGCTTAAATTGAAAAGGGTGGATAAAGATGCCTGTCTCTCAGGTTGTCGTGAAGGTCACATGCGAAAAAAAGCTCTGTGCCACTTCCACTCCTGTGTTCCACTTGGACACACTGGTCCATAACCCCACTCCCTGGAGGCGCACGTACCCCCAGCCTCCTAGAGTGTCCTGTGCTAATGGCTCATAGCCAAACTCCTCCCCAGAAATTGCTATCTGCCCGGGGGAGCTGCCAAGGTTATACCACCTGCAGGGGTGGGAGGTGAGAGTATGCATATAAAATGACCTTTTTCAATGTGTTATAATTCACATTCCATAAAAACTTTCCCTTTTAAAGTACAACTCAATGGGGTTTCATATATTCACAAAAGTGTATAGCTCTCATCACTAATTCCAGAACTTTCCGTTTCCTCAAAAAAACCCCAGATATCTCATGCCCATTAGCAGCCATTCCCTTTCTCCTATCCCCCAACTCTCACAACCATTGATATAGTTTGTGTCACTACAGAATTGCCGATCCTGAACATTTCATATAAATGAAACTATATAACATATGGCCTTTTATGTCTGACTTCTTTCACTGAGCAAATGTTTTCAGGGTTCACNCCCCAGATATCTCATGCCCATTAGCAGCCATTCCCTTTCTCCTATCCCCCAACTCTCACAACCATTGATATAGTTTGTGTCACTACAGAATTGCCGATCCTGAACATTTCATATAAATGAAACTATATAACATATGGCCTTTTATGTCTGACTTCTTTCACTGAGCAAATGTTTTCAGGGTTCACACATGTCATAACGTGTCTCAGTACTTCATTCCTTTTGATGCTGATCCATTTATCAGCTAATGGAGATTTAGGTTTCCACTTTTTGGCTATTAGGATTAAAGCTGCTATCAACATTCTTGTACAAGTTTTTGTGTACACATATGTTTTCAATTCTCTATATACCAGGGAGTAGAATTGCTAGGTCATGTGGCAACTTGATGTTTAACATTTTGAGGAACTACCAGACTATTTTGCAATGAGACTACGCCATTTTACATTCCCACCAGCAATGTATGAGGATTCCAATTTCTCTGCTAGTGAGTGTGAAGTGGTGTCTCACTGTGTTTTTGATCTGCATTTCCCTGATAGTTAATGATGCTGAGCATCCTTTCATGTGCTTATTGGTCGTTAGTTTCTGTTTTTGAAGAACTGTCTATTGAAACCTTCTGCTCATCTTTAAATTTGGTTCTTTTTCTTTTCATTGTTTAGTTGTTCAGTTCAGTCAGACAGTCATGTCCGACTCTTTGTGACTCCATGGACTATAGAATGCCAGGCTTCCCTGTCCATCACCAACTTCCAGAGCTTGCTCAAAATCATCTCCATCAAATTAGTGGTGTCACCCAACTATCTCGTTTTCTGTCATCCCCTTCTCCTTTTGCCTTCAATCTTTCCCAGAATCGGGGTCTTTTCCAATGAGTCAGTTCTTCATATCAGGTGGCCAAAGTANACTAGATCATCCAGTTTTTCTATGGCCCCCTCCACACTGCTATACAACCCCCTCACTAGGTTCAGGGAGAGGCCAAGCCCCTCTGAAGCTCAGATAGAACCCCCTCCCATGCCACTGCCAGGGTGGAGCAGGAGCCTCACTTGGCGAGTACAGACGTAGGACAGCCCCTTGGCACATCATTTCCTTGACCTCCTTCAGTTTAGTGTGGCTCAGACGTCACTCACTGGGCTGCAATCAAATGTGAAGATAGCTTGCTGTGGGTCGGGGTGTGGGCAGGATGACAAGGGAGTTGTGGAAGTGCCTCCAAATCTCACCTATCTCCACCTCCCAGTTTGTGGCCCAGCAAGATTTATGGCACTGCACACAGGGGTCATTCTTGAGATAAAGGTCGTAGATCTTGCAGCTGACAGGCCTCCTCAATCAGAGCTTCAGGAAAGCATCCTTGACTGATAAATGAGCTGTCCCTAAAGCCTCGGTGAAGGCTCTTAAAGGTCTCCATTGTTCAGAATGTCTCCTTCATCCTGCAAGAGGCATATTCGCCCTCAGTGCCAAGACAGCAAGGCAGACAGCTGAGTGAGGCAGGAGAGGGAGCCTTCCCACCCAGCCCTGCCCTAGAGCCCTTGCTCCGCACCCCTCAGCGGATGCTGCACACACATGCAGCATCACTGCACTTCACTGACAAGGGTCCTGCACATGCCGAGTGTCCAGCCAAGATAACTGCAGGACAACGGACCAAAAGGACATAGGCTTTGGATCCAGGGAGGCTGACCATTGGAGCAGGAGCCATATGGCACTTGGTTAATAGGAGCTTTGACTGTAGCCAACACTGCCAGTTATCTACCCAATGTCCATTCTACCCTTCTTTCTCCCAGGCAGAACTCTGAGACTGATTGGAACAGCAATGTGCCCGGTTAAAAGCATTCAACTCCCCTGAATCTCCTGCAGCTGTGGGGGCTGTGAAGAACACTATCAGGAATTTCTGGAAAGACTTTACTTTCCTTTTATGAGTACTGTACCTTCTACCTCCCTTTCTCTTTTTTTCATGCCTTTTGCAGATATGAAAAGAGCTATGGAGCCCCTATCTTACAACACGCTAAGGATGGAAGAGCATAAAGGCAGAAGGACCTGGGATCCCAATGACACCATGGAACTGCTTATGCTAGCCCTGGAACTCCTGTCTCTGGACTTGTGGTTATCGGGGTTGGGGGGAACCCACTCTTTGGTTAAAGCCACTATGGTAATTTTGTTGTTACACTGAGCCAAACACAGTCTTGGGTGATAAAGTCCAAGCTTTAACTGATTGGGAATTTGAAAGAGTTACTTCACCTGTTTCTAGCCTCATTTCCCTATCTGTATAAAGAGAACAATGGGAGTAATAATTGCTACCACTAATAAATCACCCACTATGTGCTGGCACCAAGCAGTGTTTCAAATTCCCCACCCACCGCACTGAGAAAGTGACCATTGTATATAATGGGCAGAGACACGCTGTCCAAAATAAAACCTGCTGTGGCCACTTCATTGGGCCTTTTTTGAGAATCAAATGAGACCACATTTGAAATTCCTTAGGAATAAAGGGTTACACAGGTGCCTACTAAATCCCATGTTCTGTGCAGTCAGTGGGATCAAATCCAGGGAGATGCTCTGCTCCTGGAGCAGGAAGTAAACTCATGAGACAAGCCCCCATCACCACCCAGAGGAAAGGAGGAAACAAAAGGAGTTGAAACAACAGCTGTGCCAAACAGAAGCCACGAGACTGATGGGGGAAGGCAGGCCCCGTCTGCATTGTCTCCCTTGGGGACCTTCAGAAGCTGAGCCCTGGGTGCATCCCCAGCCCAGCCAAGACTCAGGGTAGAGAGCTTCATCCCCTCTTGTGTCTGTCTCTCCTCCATCATACCTGGTGCAGTGACCACATGCAGTCAGGATGCTTTCTGTGCTGTCTGTCACTGCAGAGATTGGGTTTCTCATTCCGGACGCTGCTCTGCCAGGCCCAGTCTCCCCGGAACCTTGAGTGACTGACTGCCTTCTGTTTCGGGGTCTTTTCATGTAACCTTCTGCAAAAGCTCACAAAACTGGTACTACCATCTGTATCTTACAGTTGAGGGCACTGCTGCTAAGAGGCAAAGAGATTGGCTCTAAACCATAAGGCCACCTGACCAAGATCACATTTGAACTCATGTCTCCAGACTCAGAAGCTTCTGATATGAAGCTCTAGACTGACGTGTCTCCTGTCACTTTAAGAAATGATGCTGGCTGTCTGGCTTGCCTATGTATGTCTATACAAATGGCATCTCCTCTGGCAGTGTGCACGCATCCCACTCACTGTGTTTCTGTCTCCCTCTGTTTCCATCTCTGTGTGTCTCAGTCTCTCTTGGTCTCTCTCTCTCTTCCTTTGTGTGAATCTTACACCCTTTCCCTAGGTCTCTATGAGCCTGTCTCTCTCTGGGTGAGCATGTTTCTCTGCCCGCCCCCCCACCTAGCACACTGTACTGTACCTGCTGTTTACCAGCTGTGTCCCTTACACAACTCCAGCCTCTAGTCCTCAGGGACCTCCTGCTTTGTTGGCAGTTGTATCTCAAGTAGCCAACACAATGTGCTGAATGTATTTCTGTTGAATGAATAAATGTTTGTAGAATATATTGTGAAAGGAGAATGAAAGATCCCCCACACTGGGAAAGATGGGGTGGGGGTGTTCTCTCTCAGAGGCAGCTGGGAACTGGGAATGGGAAGAGAAGGAAAACAGAGAAGGAAAGAGGTCTAAAGCCAACTTTTCCAGTCCTTATAAAACTCACAGTTAGAAGAGTCACCCAATAGTCTTGATCGTGCGTGTGTTTGGCAGGGTCCAGTGGCCTAAGAGCTTAAATACACGTGCAGCAGTGTCATCCAAAACTACTTCCATGGAAGATATGGGTTCAGATCCTAGCTCCCCACTGTAGCTTGGCCTGTCTGAGTTGCATCTCCTCCCCAGTCAGGTGGGAGCAAGAACAAGACCCTGCAAGTAGAGTAAATGCTCCTAAGGACACAAGAGCCCTCTGACAACAGATAAGGAACTGAGTCCCAGAGAGGGGGAAGGGGTTCCCTGCAGGCCACAGAGCCACTGAAGGGAACCCCCCCTTACAGGGGTGCCTCCCATCTGCAGCTAGTGAAGGACACAGACAGCTGAGGGAGCATCTGGAACAAGCCGTGAAGCCGGAGTGACCACAGGACAGGAATCTCAGAAAGACCAGGCCTGCCATGACAGGACCACCTACCTCACCTTTCTCCTAACTCAGAGAGGGTGGTGGCCCTCAAGCCTGCAGTCACTGCCTTTTCTCAGCCCCAGAGCCTCCTCAGGTACAGGTGGGCAGGCACGGCCCTGTAGCCTCTCTGGACCCCGGGGGTACCTGGCCCTGCCACAGGAGCTCAGGCCAGTCTACAGCTCCGAGCCCCAGATTCCTCTTCTGCAAACACAGGGGCTGGACTGGATGATGTCCAGAGTCTCAGCCAGGTGCCCCCCCTCCTTGATATAGAACTTTATAGGGAAACTTGCCTGGGCAGAAAGGAGTGGTCCGTAGGAGACACAGGCCACTCAGTGAAAATCTCAGGAGGCAGACAGAAACAACAGATTTTGTATTAAAATAAACTAGCTAGGTAGGGTCAAAAGACCCTATTTGTAAATTGTAGAAGAATAAATTGGTAGAAAAGCTACCAAATATAATTCCACTCTGGAACTTCTGGGTAAAAAGAAATGAGGTCAAAGGGTCAACAGGAGGGAAAGGTGTGTGTGCTCCAACTAACACTCATTTGCTCATCTGTCCCTCCCCAGGACCCTCTCAACAAGGGTGACAAGGCTGAGGAGTGGTTCCACGGCAAGCTGGCACAGGGCTCTGCCTCCCTGATGGCCCTGGAGGACCGGACGTTGGCAACTTCCTCACTCTAGGAGGCTCACATAAGGTACAGCCCCCTGAGATCAAGGGCGCCACAGCTCTGCAAACAGCCTAGCAGGAGGAGAGGGTCTGCATCACTTCTCAAGGTTCTGTCTGACCGCAGGACACTTAACTAGCCCCTGCAATCCTGTGACTTGAGCATCACTCCTCTCTATGAGGTGTTGTGGGCATTAAAGCCTAGGAGCTGCTGCTAAGCAAATGTACAATAAATGCTCGCCCCTACGATGATGGAAACAAGCACATCCTAAGCCCTCTTCTCAGCCTGATTCTCAAACTCAGTTGTGGACCCAAATAGCTTCCATCTGGGTCTGTGCCCCTGTTCACTTATAACACGCCCTCAGACAACTAGATTGACCTCTCTAGGCTTCTGTCCAAGGATGGGTACAATCAATAGTGGTTAGTGCCACTGTCACTACAGCAACAAGTGTGATTATTTGCCATTAATGTAACACGGGGACACTGTTGGTCCAGATGACTGAACACTCAGGCTGCAGTATTTTTCTTGAGCCAGGTTTGTACTTCCCCAGGGACCCCTGGGGCCTCCCTCTCCTTGGTGCTTCTCAGCACACCCTCCTCCCCTCCTCACAGCTAAAGCGAGAAGACTAAGGACACAGGCTCGGGAGAGTGGCCAGTACTCTGCAGCACTGCTGCCTCAGGCAGCTGTCTAGCCCCTCTGCATCTCACATCTTTATCTGTAAAACGAAGATAATAATAGTAACTCAGAAGACCATGATAAGGAGTAAATGCATGGACAAAAGCAAAGTACTTAGGAAAGTGCTGGCACATAGCAAATACTCAGTAAATGTTAGCTATGACTATTATTTCATGTGTTTTGGTATTTTATAAGTCAACATGTTTAATAAACAGCTGTGCATATTTGATAAAAATATATTTGCAATTTTAATGATTCAAACATAACAAAATATCTATACAATCTCTAGTTCTTGTAACAAACTTTTAAAAAAAATCAATGTTTATTTATAGCCAAATCTCTGCTTCCTCCTCTGGTGCCTGACACCATTTCACTCACCTCACAGTGATCACTGGGCAGTTGTCCACATGACCGTGAAAACCCACTGAGGGGACTGGCCTCTCTGGGCCTCACTGAAGAGCTTCATGATCTGGCACTGTGCCAGACAATAAACACCAAAGGAACCCAGACTGTGTCCAGTCCATCTTGAAGAAAAAACATTTTTTAACTGAAAGCACGCAGGAGTGGGTCTGTCCTTTTCCTGTCTGAGACAGGGTAGAGAGGCTGGGTGACAGATATGAAACACCGAGAAAGGTTCTCACAGTTCAGCTTTTATTGAAATGAAAGGAACATAAATTACAGGAAACTAGCACATGAGTCCTGTTAAAAGAATCCATGTGAGGAAGTGTTTTCCCCAGCTAGCGCTGTCACCGACGGAGCTGGCGACAAGTGTCCTTTCACAAGCTCTGTGGTTCCTACCATCCAAGCAGAGAACACCTATCAAGGGCCTGACTCATGCAGTGTGGTGTACAGGGCGTCAGGGATCAAGTCTGCCTGCCAATGGACAGCCACACGGACACGGCACCCACACAGACATACAGATTCAGTGCCTTGAATTTGCTTTCAAAGAAAGTATCTTACACATTATGTACGGATTAAACAAGAAGTCCAACAAAGCTTCTTATTGCCACTGAAAAGGGGGTAAAATAATTTGAAATCTCATAACCAAAGGTGAGAACGTAGCCCTGGGGCACTTTGTTGCTCCAAATGCTCCAGTCCCATGCATTACTGCCTTGGCCAATGCTGAATCTCTAAGTCACGAGCCCCATGACGAGGGCTGCACAGAAGCCCTGAGGTTGTGATTATCCACGACGGAAGAGGCCTCTGACACTCCCAAATGTCGGAGGTGCTGCAAGCTCTCCTGCATGGTCAATAGATACTCAGCACGGCTGAACACGAGGGGCTTAGGACTCTACTTAGTGCAAAAACTTAAAAAAAAAAAAAAATACATTCTAACCTCCTCGCCTCTCTAGGCAAACAGAAAAACTCCAGCTAATTGGATTATGAGTTTGCTCAGCTTCCCAACTTGATCCACCAAAGTACGAATGGGGAGCACAGAGGCAAGTCAAATGGCACCTGTCCCAAAAATAATAAAGATTCTTTAAATGAGACTAATTGGCAGATAAATACACAAAATATAGCCTGGAGTGTAGACACAGATTCAAGAGACAAGTAAGTTGTAAGTATAGTATGAACATCTGCAAAGCACATGCTGATCACATCCTTAGCAGGGTCCATGACCACTCTTTTCAAGCTCCTTGACAAGATGCTTTCTCAAGAGACATACATCATCCAGCAGCAAAGGGCTTAGGCCTGAAGCTCTGAAGAACAAGGAGACAGGAAAGAATGAAGACTAGTCAGCTGGACCTAGAGCCTCCTTGGAGTATATGCTGAAGGGCAGGCCTTTCCCTGGGCTTCTCCATGCCAGACTCCAGGCCAGACTGTAAGACATGCTAGGAGATGGGCCAACCAGACTCACCCTGCCTCACTCCTGCCGAAAGCCTGTCTCCAGAAAAAGCAGACAGGCATCAGAGATGGGGAAGTGCTGTTAGGCTTAATGTTAAACCCTAAACAACTAAAGAAACACCAGTGATTTGTGTGTTTTTTTAGCACTCTCCCTTGCATCTGTTGTAAGAAAGAAGCCTCCAAGTCAGCCTGGAGCTACTGAAAAATCAGTTTGGGTAAGGTGAGAAACAAAAGGAAAATACCTACAGGCATGAATGATGTTCGAGTGAATGACACAATAGAACATAACATTTCATTATCATGGATAATAAAAAGCAATTCAAATATTGTGAAAAATTATTTTATAAAAATATCTACATTAAAATTTTAGCCTGAAAGCTATAGCTTCAGTTTTATAAAAAGGCAATCTTTGAAAGCATCTGGCTCAGGAAGATACAAACATTACACAACAGATATCAAAGTAAGACAGCTCAGAAAGCATCTTAGGGGATATTGCAACTGGTTTGTCACAAAAAGAATTAAGTATTCTTATTGCATAGCAGAAAACGAGGTCACTTTTATTTGCATAATACTGCAACTTTTTAGATGGAGAGATGCCATTGGGTACTTAAGAGAAATAACTTTGGAATTCAGACTCTGACTTCTCTGTTGTCCAAATCAGTATCCAAGCAGAGTCTAAGCTGCTTCTAACCTTGGGCTGTAATTCCATTTCATCGCTGTGATCAGACTTCAAGTACACCACTGGCAAAGCTGCATTTACAAGCAGTTGTGGCCATCAGAATAGGAGTATGGGGGGCTCATCTACCACATGACCAGCACAGACTTGAAAATAAGTCTGTTGTGCCCACTGTAGGGAGAAAATCATATGGTGGTAAAGGGAGAGCTAGTTTTGGATGGCATCTGTGGGCAGATACAGCACATTGGCTTTTTGGTGATGACGTACCAGTGTTCTAGTCCCCATGAGAAAGGACACATGGAGGTGAGATGAACACAGCCTCAGAACACTGCCAACAGGGGCAGCACTTCCTGGGCAGGGAGACATAAGAAGGGGCCAACAGCAAAAATCCAAAAGCAGAAAACACGCTGGCTAGCTCTCATGGAGGGGACCCTCTCTGGGAAGATGACCATGAACAGTAGCCTCCCCTACACAAGCATGATAAGCAGGAAAGCTCAGCTTCTAAGTGTTGGGGGCTACTTCATGTTTCATCGGAAATCAGGAGCTGTGTGATGGCACGCATCAGACTCCAACCCCCAACCTTATCACCCACACACATGCATGCGCACACCCTGAAACAAAGTCCCAAACCTTCCTCAGAGAGGGAGGAGAACGACATTTGGAACAGAAGCACACTCCTTCAGCTTCTGATCCAGAGGCAGGCAGAGCTCTGAAACCACAGCCACCTCCATGCCAGGTAAGGGCGGGACGCCCAGCTAACAGCATGTCTTAATCTCTTTGGATCTTTGGAACTGTTCTTCCAGGTCCATCAAAGCTGGATATTTCAGCCTCTTCCCAAGGCTTCTGAAGACCCTGGGTGCCTTGGTGTTCTCCAAACATCTCACTGACATAATATCTGCTCCACATCGGAAGGAGATGTTTCCCCCTCAAGAGAGTTGAGTGGTTCGTGCACAATAAATATACAGTAAATACACAGAATGGCCAACTCGCTGGGGAGAGTCCTGGGTTTCTAACTTGGGGTGAAGTGGGAAGAATGCCAGCCTCCGGCAAAGTCTGCTTGGAAGGGGCCCAGTTACATCAGAAGTCCAACATCAGGGTTCATAAAGTTCCTTGGCTCCCTAAGGGTGGATCCTGACAACAGGGAGGGTAAATCCCAGTCCCCAAGTTGTGAGGCTGCTCCAGACATAAGATCTCCCCTCCTTATGCTGGAAATTCCAATATAAGCAACTTGCTAGTTCAAGAACAGTACAGTTTTTAAGGTCCTTTTTTTTTTTTTTTTTTCCAATGCAAGTGAGTCTATGCACCCTCAAATACCCCTCTCCAGATGCGTGGAGTTCTATCATTAATCATTTTTACCTGTGAATTAGCAAAGCTTTCATCAAGCTCCTCTCTCAAAATGCAAGTATTCCTGAGAGACATCACACATCCAGGGCCTAGCACCATGTCCCGCCTCACGGAAGCAAGGCGTGGGATTTCTGAGGACTGGAGAGACGGTATAGGCCTGGAATGGGGGAGAGGACAAGGGTGTCAGACAGACTAGGACCTTCATCACAGACTGCTGAGGGCCAGGGCCAGCCCTTTAAAGTCATCCGTGTCCATGTGAATCACACATGACTCCATCCAGTGCAAGGAAAAACCTATCTTTGGGTTTGGAGGTAGGGTGATCTTTTACTTAACCACCAAACCAGAACTCTTATGAGAGTAAAATGGGATGCTCTGAATAATTAAACCCAGATAATAAGTATAAACAGAGGCTGTCATATCCCGGGAAAACCCAGAGGTAGGGTCTTCTCTGAGACCACTATGGGCAAGGACCAAAGCCCTACCACTTGGTTTTGTTGCTTTTGTTTCCCATGTATTTTTTCTCCAGTGTGTTTTTCAGTGCTTCACTGAAGAGCTAGTTTTCTCAGCTGAAGACACACAAAATCTCCCAAACTTGGAATCCATAACATCAAAGACCAGGGGCCTGGAGACCAGGCAGTTCTGACGAGAACTTCCGGGAGAAGTGAAGGAAGAGCAGCCAGCCAAGGGGCTGCAGAACCCACGGTCCTAGTTCTAGTGCACAGAGGACACGGGGCAGCTTCAGAAGAGCCCCACTCTTCTGCAGACAGTGCCAGTGGTCCAGGCCAGGACATGGCCCCGGCCATTTCTGGACATTCCTGGTGTGTCCAACTGCACCTCCAGTAGACAGCAGCTTTAGTAGTCCAAGGTCTCCATGGGCCAATCCAGAAGAGAGGCTTCTGCGACTTGTTTTTTAGCATAGCAGAAGGATCAGTAGTACAGAAATGGAGTAGACTGTCATCATCCCCCAACTTAGTGAAGCAAAATGTTCTGCACACGCACGTACACACACACCCCTACACACACACACACACATACACACACACAAGTTCCAGCTTCTCTAATACCCCTATAGAAACACACACACACACACACAATGCTCAAAGGTGCAGCCAGAACTATAAGGAACCCACTGCTCAGGGCAGGGGACAAAACACCTCATGGGAGCCAGGGGTCAACCACTGTCTTCCCACCCAGACAATACTGCCAAGTTGGAGGAGGGCAGTCCCCGCCCCACTGCAGACTCCGGCAGCGAGTGTCATCCAACCAGCGTGGTCCTGCTGCGCTGAGTCACAGGCAACACTCCTCCCTTCCTCCACCTCCTGGCAGTGGGAGTTGGGGTCACAAGGGCTTGTGAATCACAGCAACACCTAAGATGAAAGGGGGAGAAAGTTACCATATTATTAATAGTTTCTGCAAACTTATTCAGAGTCTCAAGGACTTCATGAACAGCATTCCAAGCCACAGTCAAGGGAAATGGGCATGACTTATACCCAAACACTGAAGGGCCTGTGGATTCAGGTTGTCAGCAGCTGGCTGCTTCCTGCCATAACAGCTAAAGTCCCTAGAAGATGCTTAAACATAAAGCACAGTCCCTCAGCGCCACAGATGAGAGGTCTCACCTCGCATCATCATACCAACTCGTCTCATACTGTAATGACTCCTCTTTCCAGCACTCAGCACCCTCACTGGAAACCTCGCAGCTCTAAGTTTGTATCACTTTAAGAGAAGTGATGAGTGATTCATGTCCCCTTTTAGCAGACACGGAAATGAACTGGAAAGAACAATGGACTGACTTCATGGCAGCAAGAACAAGTAAATTCCCATCCTAGCTCTGCCACCACTCAAGCTGCATTGTGGCTTCAGGTAAGTCCATGTACCTCTTTAGGCTCCGTTCCCACGTATTTAAGGTCATCTAACTGAATGTGAAAGTGAAAGTCGCTCAGTTGTGTCTGACTCTTTGCAACCCCATGGAATTCTCCAAGCCAAAATACTGGAGTAGGTAGTCTTTCCCTTCTCCAGGGGATTTTCCCAAGCCAGGGGTCAAACCCAGGGCTCCCACATTGCAGACGGATTCTATACTGGCTGAACCACAAGGGAAGCCCAAGAATACTGGAGTGGGTAGCCTAATCCTTCTCCAGTGGAACTTCCCAACCCAGGAATTAAACTGGGGTCTCCTGCATTGCAGGCAGATTCTTTACCAACTGAGCTATCAAAGGAAGCCCATCTAACTGAAAGATCCCTCCAATTCTAAATTCTACACGTGGATAAACATTCCAAACATGTCTGTATGTTTTACTGGTTTAGCCAAGTTGAACCACACTCAACAGCTAACTTATGAGCCTAAAATCTTACATGTAATGGGCTGCAGCTGTGACATTTGCAGGCTGACTCACCCAACACCCCTTCTACCTGCTGCCCTCTGCTACCAAGAGTAGCAAGTTTTGAGCTCAGGTTCCCAGACTTCCTTGCAGCTGGAGGTGCTGCAATCCTGGCACATATAATTATAAATACAAGTCTGCCAGTGCTGCAGCTTTGGCTTTCTCCCTTGACCTGCCTGGAAGAAGCTCACGTAAGGTGCAAGGGGCAGCAGGAGCTATTCATAAAGCTGGCAGAACAGAAAAGACAGGAGGAACCTGATTCAATAACAGTCTGACCCTCCAGGCTAGCCAGGGACTCCTTTCTGCCTGAGACAAATACATACATACAAATAAGATACTTCCTTATTTAAGCAAGTATCTGACAGGTTTTCTGGTACCTGCAGCTGAAGTAAATTCTAACTTACAGGTAAGGTATAACTAGGAGCCTTATTTAAACATATTCCCATGACTAGACTATCAAATCTGGTTGAAAATGAGATCGAGAGAACATTACTAAAAGGAAGCCCAGGACACCCAAATGGTGAGATTCTGTTGAGGCACGCATTTCATGTCCATATCTGGATAAAGGTTCAGAGAGAAAAGATCAGAGGTGGCAGAATCCAAGTCCTCAGACCCAGATGGTGCTATCTGCCTTTCAGAACATCCTGCCTGCACCTGAGGCTCCTCCTTCTCAAGGTAGCATTTCTTTAAAAAGCAGGCTCCTGTATTGCTTTGTATATAAGCTTTCTGATTATAAAATAAAATATTCCCATTATGGAAATTTTAGACAACACAGAAGAACACCAAGAAAACAAAATTAATCCCTACATACAAAGAGAATCACCATTCTCTTTTCTGGAATATATCCTGACTTCTAATGATAGTCATAATCAGCCACTGAGCAGCTTCTACCTGCCAGACAGGCATTGTGCTAGGCGCTTTCCACATATTCTCACATTTCATTCTCACAACAGCCCCAAGAGGCTTGTACGATTTTATTTTCATTTCACAAATGAGAAAACAGGGGTTCAATCAGACTGACTGGCTTGCCCAGAGGCCCAGGGCTAGTGGCAAAGCTGGGACTTGAATTCAGATGTGACTCCAATATCCATTTCTGTAAGCAGGAGCTACTCCAACCCCCGTGACCCAGGACTGCTCGACCGAGCTCACATGGTACATACATACATTCTGCATCATCCTTTTTTTTAACCTAACAGCCTGTCACAAACATATTCTTATATTAAAAACACATCTTCTGTATAAATATTCCACAGCTTATTTAGCAATGTCCCTCACGTCTAACAATAAGTAGTTCTCAGTTTTTTGCTATGGTAAATAATGCTCCAATAAATAACTTCGTCCATAAATCTTTGCATGTCAGGCCATTTCCTCAGATTCTAAGATAACAGATTCACTCAGTCAATGGGTTTGAACATAAACTACACATCTGCTCACCTCCCTCCCACCTACTTCTGGAGTAAGCCAACAGTAAAGAAATGGACATGAAATACTCAGCACATACCCAAAACTCTAACCACTCACACCTGCACTTTCCCCTCTCATTAAGACTCACATGACGCCAAGGGGGCATCGTTCACTGGCCTCCCTGCCTCATATAGGAAAATGCCCTGCACTTTTCGCTTCAGCTTTGGAGAGAAAATGATAGTGCTGGTTTTAATAAGTAACAGTGAGAACAGAATCCCTATAGGGCCAAAATGCCCTGAAATCTTTTCTATTTAGTTGATAAAAATCCTCAATGAGGAAAAAAAAAAGTAAAATAAGTTCATTAATTGAAGCCTTGGGCAGACGGAATGCAATACAAAGCCCTTTGAGCCTGCACGACATAGTCTTCCTTTGCACTAAAATTCAAACAAAATGAAATAATGACCTTTCTAATGAAACATAGAATAAGAATACCACTGGAGTCACAGTGAGTGATAATGGTCATAAAATACTTAGGAGAATGACTGGCATATTGTATGTGCTCAATAAATAAACGTTAGCTCTAACTCTTCCGGCTTCTGGAGAACCAGATACAAGAAGCTGAGCTACATAGCTACATTTGCTTGTCTCCCTAGAGACCCTTGACTTCAGCCCCACCAACTCTTATCCTGTGCCCTACACCTCACCAAAACTGTCACACACACACACCTCCCCTACCAGGAATAAGCCTCCACAGGAACTTTTCTGGCAGTCCAGTGGTTAAGACTCTGTGCTTCCTGTGCAGGGGGCATGGGTTCAATTCTTGGTCAGAGAACTGATTTCATACACCAAAAAAAAAAAAAGCTTCTATAGCAGCTTCTTTCCTCCCTCCTCCCTCCAGCCTCTTGCTTCACCCCCCAACCCTGAGTTATGGTAGCACAAAAGGCATGGGCTTAGGACTGGGTTTGAATTCTGACTCTGACACTTTTTTTAGTCACATGAACCTCATTCCAAACATTCCAAACCTCAGTTCCATCATCTATAAAATGGAAGGATACAGTCTCATTCAACCAGAGGGTTGTTGAAAAGAATATCTTGCAGGTAAAGAGTTATAAACAAAGTTATTTACTGGAGCATTATTTATCATAGCAAAAGAAGACTCTGAGAACTATTTAATGTCTGACATGAGGGGAAATAGCTAAGCTGTGAAAGAGTTACCGTATCTAACACACTGCTTTGTGGTGCAGGGAGTGGGTACCTGGTTAAAAAAAAAAAAAAACAGCTCTCTGTGTGGCTGTGACCCAGCCTTTAAGTTTAAGCAGGCTTTGTCTCCTCCAGGAAGTACTCCCTAACTCTGCCATTTCTCACATGTCACGTCCTAGAGCCTGCGTAGCACATGTCTTTTATCACTTACACATACGTTATCTTGTACTTCCTGGTTTTGGAGGCTGGTCAGGAAGGGCAATGAAATTCTAAAACCTCTTATGACAACTCAGGTCAGTTGGAAGGGATTCCCTGGAACACCGTTAAGAAGAGTGCAGAGACTACCTTCAATTTCACTGGGGAAATGAGTGTTAATTACGGGTATCTGTCNTTATCACTTACACATACGTTATCTTGTACTTCCTGGTTTTGGAGGCTGGTCAGGAAGGGCAATGAAATTCTAAAACCTCTTATGACAACTCAGGTCAGTTGGAAGGGATTCCCTGGAACACCGTTAAGAAGAGTGCAGAGACTACCTTCAATTTCACTGGGGAAATGAGTGTTAATTACGGGTATCTGTCATGGGCACAGCATGAAGGAGCGGTGACATGTGACAATCATCTGCCATCCTTGGAGGAGGCACTTGGTCCCAAGTTAAGCAAACTGACCTGGGCCCCACCTGCCCCACCCCATCCCGGGCCCTAGGGTGGGGGTACGGGTGGGGTGGAGCCCACTGACCTGCGTAGCTCCGCCCTGTGCTCATGTTGGTTGGCAGCAGCGTCCACTTGTCAGTGACAGGATTGTAGTACTCCACCGAAGCCAAGTTACAGGATCCATCATCCCCGCCAACCACATACAGGAGCCCATTCACTGCACAGACCCCTGGGAATCAAGTAGAGGCCAGAGGAGGCATGAGAGCAGAAGCACAAGAGAACGGGCAAGAGACAAGTCTAGATTGCCCTGGGGGCACGCTTCCTTCCCTTTGTGGTAGCACAGTAGATTTTTGGCTCCTCAGGTTTAAGTCTGCTCAACGAATGAATACCCAATAGTCACTGGGCTCTGAGGAGCCCCCTTCCTAACAAGGTCATGTCTCTGACCAGGCAGCTTTCACAACGATACAGGCCCACAGATGCACCATAGGTACAGGCCCCGTTCCACTGCACAGGCACACAGGCCTCCCATGCTCAGTCGGAGCTAAGAAAGAAGACAGCTCAGGGGATCTCACCCACACTACTTCTACTCTGCTTGGTTCCCTGATAAGCCCTGTTTCATCAACACTGCAAGGCACAAATGGTTGTGCTTGTGATCCCTTCATACAACTGGTGTCTAAATCCACATACAGTTTTCAGGGAAAAGCCTTTCCACCCACCCTGATCTCAGAGGCAGCTGGTTTGGGGGCAAGGTCTCATGTAACAGCGACTCAAGAGTAGGAAAATGTAAGTACTGCTCATTAAGACTTTAAAAGGCTACAGTCCAAAATTCTGTGTTTTTTTCAAAATAAGATTCAGGGATTATGTGCTCAGATGCTCAATCAGGTCCAACTTTTTATGATCCCATGGGCTTTAGCCCAGCAGGCTCCTCTGTCCCATGGGGATTCTCCAGGCAAGAATACTGGAGTGGGTTGCCATGACCTCCTTTAGGGAATCTTCCCAACCCAGGGACTGAANTAGCTGCAGGCTAAATAAATACCACCAGATGCAAATCTACTTAAAAGGTTACCTAATCAAAACATTCTTTTTGGTCAATATGTACTTTCTTAGTGGAGACACACCAAGAATACAACCAGTATGTGAAAAATCTGCAATTATTTTAAGTCAGAAAGAGATTCTCAGGATAAGAACCACGTTTGACCATCAAGACTTTACTGCATCAAATGTAAAATGATTCTTCTTCTATCATTGAGCCTGGTTTTGTTTTCTGCCTCAGAGCCCTCTCAACCGACCCTTTTGCTCTCGAGACAGAAAGCAAAACCCTGACTCAGACAGGCTCCCCCAGGACCCAGGCTACTCTCAGGGTGTGTGCTCGCTCAGAGGTAACCACCTGCCTGGTCAGCTATCCAACACAAGGGAGGAGACAGGCCAGGGGTGTGGAGGAGACAAGACGCTCCTGAGGGCAACCCCAGTCTCTAAAATACACCATCTCTGCTCTGTTGGGAACTTCTGCTTCATCTCTCAGCCCTTCTCCCTCAATCTCACTGTCCCTTTTTCTACATAGAGATTCTACAAGACAGCCGGTAGCTGAAGATCCTGGTTTTCCTGTTTTTGTCCCCAGTTGTCAGCCAGGCTGTGACGCCGTGGTAAGGAGATGAGGAGAGGGAGGCGGCAGCCGAAATAGCTTCAGATTCAGGATGGAGAAGATAAATAGACCCCCAGTCTGTCCTCCATGCTGACAGAGTGTACTACCACACAGCACCTCTGCCATGCAGAACACGCTTACACAAGCCTCTGAAAAGGGGGTCAGGGGGAGTATTTCTGATGAGCGCCATGAAGGTATCTCCTCTAACTCCCATCAACCATCTCAACCCTGTGTCAGCTGAAAAAATACCCATTCAAGGTTTCTCCTTTCAGGGATATGCTATTTTTAACCCCTACGCTATTGTTTGATATTCCTGACTAAGGAGCAAGGGGGGAAATGGGAAGGTGGCTAGACAAAGCACTTACGCTTGGCAGACAAATCAATTTCTGTTTCACCAGGAGGATGAGATTGCAAGAAACAATTTATCTTGGTAGGAGGACAAAATCCTTGCACTCACTAAGGTGACTCATTCTGTGTGTTAGAACAATATACTTTTAAATTAAAATTTGAACTACGTAATACTGGTACAGACCAAGAGATGCAGCAAGAGAAAATTACATTCCTATTAATGTCTAACTCCCTGCCCGACACTCTCCCTGAAGCACGTGTGTTGTGAGCTGTGTGTACACGTGAGAAAGAGAAAATGCCTGTGTACCTGTGTGAATGCACAGATTCTCCACTAAATTCCCACTTCAGGACAGGCTAATAAGTCAGTGATGTCCTGTGAAGTATAACAGTTGAGTACAAATAATACTCTATGCTTTAATATGTTGGAATCATACATATTTCTAAAACTCCTCTCAGTTATAATAACATTTGCCAATGGTCTGAGTTAGAATCTGGAGACCTGGGTTCAAGGAGTGACTGTGCTGTTTACCAGTGTGGGACAGGCACACTGATTACTCCCCTGGGACTCAGTTTCCCCTTCTGGAGAATGGAGGAAATCCAAGTCCTGCCCTTCTCCTTCGAGAGAGTTTTAGGAACAGAATGAGAAACTGGATGTGAAGGCACTTGGAGCTCCAGTGCACAATCTAACCAGGCCCCAGACCGCACCCCTCTTCCTAGCTCACCACACACATCCTTCCTGACTGAGCAGGACCCAGCACCAACCTTCCCTTTAGCAGCTAATCAGAACTGGGGAAAGGCATCCACCTCACTCAGGGCTCTGCTAACAAAGCTCGACATAAAATACGAGGACAAATTGATTAAACAACTCACTCTCACCCTCCCAAACACTCTGTACTCCTGGGTTATATCTTGACTCTGGACTCCCCAGGTTGTAATACATATAAATAGCCAAAACCAGAGCCCACCATTTCCCCTCTAGGCTCCTCCTAGTACCCCTAGTCCAGCTCACCTACTTTCTAGCCTTGGGCCAGTAGCTACACCTCTCTGAATCTCAACTCCTCTCATCCGCTAATCAGGATACTAGTACCCAACTCGGCAGAAAGGGGAGGAGCAGAGCCAGGACACTGGAAGAAGGCCCAGGGGCCAGGGCAGGAAAAGAAGCAGTCCGTTGTCGCTCCTTACCTTCTACAACACCCACGCCTACACTGCTACGGCGCGTGTTCATCGGGGCCACGAAGAACCACTCGTTGGTCTTGTAGCTGTAGGCTTCTACCGACGCCAGGCCTGGGAGACAAGCGACTCGTGAGGTTTCTATGGCACCAGGCCTCACCCTGCTGGGCTGAGAGTGAAGGTGNCCTTACCTTCTACAACACCCACGCCTACACTGCTACGGCGCGTGTTCATCGGGGCCACGAAGAACCACTCGTTGGTCTTGTAGCTGTAGGCTTCTACCGATGCCAGGCCTGGGAGACAAGCGACTCGTGAGGTTTCTATGGCACCAGGCCTCACCCTGCTGGGCTGAGAGTGAAGGTGGGGGAAGAGTGCAGACCTGGGGGCTGAAGGCCCGGTGGAGAGCATGACTCAGCACTACCCCTGCCTCACCATGCATCCCATGGCACCTCCATAAACACACCTGCAGTGTCTGTCTGAGGGGACCACTAAGACCTGACCTAGAGAGTGGGCTGTGAGAAGACTGAGGGTCTAAAGCAAATCATAAAACTACAGAATGGACTAAATACCTGAGACTGCCTCACTGAACACCTATTTCAACCCTCCTTTCCCTTGTCTTCCTCAATTTTAGAGGCTAGAAAGATGAAAACTTGTCTTCCCAAACTTCCTCGGAGCTGGGGGTGACCAAGTCAATGCAATCTAAGCAGGATTTCTGAAATAGCCTTTGATTTTCTGATAAGAGCCCCCCTTCTCAGCCCTGACTTCTTCCCTCCACCCCATTACTTCTTGCTACCTGGAATACAAACATTTTGGCAAGAGCTATAACAGCCACCCTGTGACCATGAGGACAAGTCTAAGAGACTCTGCAAGATCGTGGCCCAAGATCCTTGAACAACTAAACCAAGTCAGCAATTGCCAACCTCTGACTTTGTTTCACAAGTAAAACAAAAACTCTCATCTGTTTAAGCTATGGTTTAGTCAGGTTTTCTACTAGCAGTCAAAAGCAATGCCTAAAAGAAACAATGCCCCACTATCCTTTGTTCTCTTTGTTCCCAGTCCCCCCTCACTAGATGCAGCCTCCGGAGGGGCTATATAACTTGGAATTACATGAAAGAGGCAAAGAGAAGGTTGCAAAAGTTTACCAATTAGTGAAGACAGAAATGAAATTTCAGAGGGATAAAGTGTACTGTTTTTCATGTCACTGGGGACCAAAAGAGTTAAGTGTTTACAGAGACATCCACCTGGAGATATAAGAAGAGGTAAGATAATTTCTCCAAGTCCATGTCCACTAGTATTAATAGTTTCTGATTCTGACTTTGGAGTGAGATGAACACCAGGAGCAAGGAGACGTTTCTGCAGTGTCACAGTCTCGCACAGCTGTGGTGGGGCAGCAGAAAGGGCAATGGAGAAAGGCGTGTGACTCAAGCCAAGTCTCTTCCCACAACTGAACCTCAGCTCACAGCAGAGGGTTCAGATCACAGTCCCGAGACACCCTCCAGTTGAGCTTGCTCTATGTTTTATCTGTGGAGTAAATGAGTTCCCAGACACTAGAAAGGAAAAAAGGGGCTCTTCTGAGGGTGGGGTACTTCCTGGAACCTAGAAATGAGAGCACATGGACGGTACTGTGTGTGTAGGCAGGTGTGACTTTGACACACAAGCTGGGAGCAGAGGAAGGATGGGTATGTTCTTGGGACAGTAGCTACAGAGAGACCAAAGGTTGGCCCAAGAGCTGGCTGAGCAAACCAGGGTTGTGGGTTCAGTTATTCAGTTCTGTCTGACTCTTTGTGACCCCTTGGACTGTAGCCTGCCAGGCTTCTCTGTCCATGGAATCCTGCAGGCAAGAACACTGGAGTAGGTTGCCATTTCCTGTACCAGGGGATTTTTCCCAACTCAGGGACCGAAGCTGCGTCTCTTATGTCTCCTGCAGCGGCAGGTGGATTCTTTACTGCTGTGCCACCTGGGAAGCTTCAAACCAGAGGAACATGGAGTGCATGTCTCGGGCTGGAAGTGACTGAGTCCGGGACCTACCAGTACTGCCGTCAAAGCCCCCCACGGCATAGAGCAGGTCGTTGAGCACAGCTGCACCCAGCGTGCTCCGGCGCTCCTGCATGCTGGCGATGGACGTCCACTGGTCCTTCACCCCATCATACACGTCCACTGTCCGCACACGCAATGAGCCATTGAACCCGCCCACAGCATACACATGGCCAGCCATGAACACCACACCTGAGGCACAGGAAACCAAGGCATCAAGGTCATCTCAAACGGCTGATGACTCACATTTCGATAAGTGACAATGTGGGAATGAGGCAGGCATATAAATACTGAGTTTAACAGAGAAGGTGATCTCCAACTTGGGATATTTGGAAGTCACTATGGGACTCGTTGGATTTCTTCTCAGATTTGCATTGCTAATTTTGTTTGTGTCAAGGAAATATTTGCATTAGCCTAAAGTCCCTAAGCACATAGGAACTGACCCCAGAAGGTACAGCTAGAAAGTGCATAGGTGGGGAAGGGAAAGGAAGGCAGTGTGGAATGCACAATGTTTTCAGAAACAGGGAGCAGCATTTCAGCACCCTGCAGAGACCTGCAGGCTGGGAGTGGGAGCTAGGGGGCAGCCGGCACACTGGGAGACCACGCGGCTCACCTGCTCTGCATCTCCTGGAGGGAAGCTCAGCGATCTGGTCCCAGCGGTCCTCTTCGAAGTCATAGCACTCCACGCTGCGGATGGCCTTGGGTGCCTGGCCACCAACCACGATCATGACCTCCAGAGAGACAAGTGGACATTAGCTGGCTGCCCCAACATCCAGACTTATGGGTCACCAACCCCTGCTACATACATGCTCACTGCTCAGGGTCTGTGGACGATCTGAAAGTGCCAGTTTACAGAGCTACATACATGAAGATGCTGCCCCTGACCACCAACAAGTATGAATATTCAAGAAAAATCTAGTGAACATCTTCCCACAGAAACACAATCATTAAGTCTATGCTTCCCAACTGCCCCTACTCACAGCTGTATTGGGGGCATGTGCAGCCACTTGGGGCATCTTCTACCATCTGCGTGTCCTTAAGGACTGGGGGCAAGGAGACTAAATTTTATATTGAAACAAAATATTCATATATATATATCTCAACATCTGAATGTATTTTGGAATAGAGTATAGAAGTTGGATGCATTTTTAAGATAAAATTAATTCAAAAATATTTTTGAATGAATAGACTGTAGGGGGTACTTATTCATTGGAGTATGGGGAAAAAAAAATCTGTAAAACACTGTTTTGTGGTGGTTACCACAAAAATGTGTGTAACTGATGATGTTCTGAAAATTAACGTTACTAGTACTGTTTCCACAAGTAAGGTAGTAGCCGCCACTGCCAGTCGCCATGTGAAGTACGTCGTCATTCCTCTGTCATCACAACTCAGCGAGGTAGACACTACCATCCACACTGATAGGTCAGGAAGGTAAAGCTCAGAGAACACAGGGAGCCCGCCCAAGGTCACACAGCTAAGAGCAGCGGAGGAGAGACTGAAAGCCAAGTGCATCTGACACAGAGGTGAAGGCAGCCCCTCTCCGCTACTCACTGCCCCACTCTAAAGACAGGGTCTATGCCAGGACAGCTCACTACACAATGGCTTTCAAACTGCAGGTCCCATTTCTTTGGTGGGTCATGAAATCAATTTTAAAAAGTTTCAATCAGCACACTTTTAATAGAACAGCACAGAAAATACCATAAGGATGTTATCTCATGAAATACTTGTTCTGGTTATACATACATGTATGTGTCTCCTGGAAAGCAACTTAGGCATATTTCTTAATGTAGGATGTAGTATTTAAAAACAAACAAAAAAATGAAAGTCACTGTTTTGGCTGTAGCAACAGAACGTCATCACTCCACTGTGGTATCCCCATTGCTATGACAATTGTCATGAGCTATTAATAAATAAAAATTAAAGCATCAGAGTTAACAAAATTTTACATATTTCAATAAGCTTACACAAAATTTATGGCTGTCCCACAATGATATTACTCTCACTCACTCATTCCAGTATGCTCTCTTAAGTGGAAAGAGATGAAGTCACAGGCAGACAATCAATGTAAGTCACAGGATCTTCTCATTACCTGAGGCTTGTCTTATTTACCCCAGTGGATCTCAAACTTCAGTGTGCATCAGAATCCCCTTGAGGGCTTGTTAAGACACAAACTGCTGGGCCTCACCCGCAGAGTTTCTGGTTTAGTAGGTCTGAAGTGGGCCTGAGAATACATATTTCTAACAAGTTGATCTTGATGCTGCAATTCCAAGAGTCATACTTTGATAACCACTGTTTTCCTCCCACAAATATAGGGATTTCCTGATGATGTGCCATTAACCATTTTTGCCATTATACTTATCATAGTGTTCTTTACTCCTCCTCAAAGTGATTTTAGGGAGAAGAGTGATCATCGAAATCTGTGTCAGCACACAGGAGCACACCCCACAGCTAAACATTATCCACCATAGAGGGAGACAGATATAGGGCTGACCACCATTGCTCAAGATCAATTATTTATGCCCCAGGATTCTAGAATCAGGCTCACCCACTGCCCATGTGGGTGGTCAATGGTCATCAGAGTTAGTCTGCGGCTCCTCTGTGACCAAATGTGAGTGACCAGTGTTCAAAAACTCAGAATTCAGTTCTGACTTGTGGACTATCCCAAAGGAACCCAGGACACACAGTCCAGGCTCAGGGATGCTGTTGCCTCCAGAAATAAATGTTCTGTATTTGACTTTCCTCTGCTCAGGAGGTCTGCTGCTCTGTGTCAGGAGCAGTCCTTTTCAGAGAGATGCAGAATTCTACATTATTTCCTATCAGTAATTCTTGGCTGAGATCCACGAACAGTTCAAGAGGGGACGTTAATGAACACAGCCTCCTGGCAAACTTCAGACAATGCCCAACTTCTTCCTCCAGGGCTGAATGACCTGAGTTCATAAACATACCTAGAATTTGTACTGCCTTTCTGGTTTTGAGCTGGTCAAGTTAAAATGAAGTCAAACCATTTCAAGGATTTTCTTTGATATCTGATTTTGGGGCAAAGTAGGAATAAAACTAGTTTTAGCTTTCTTTCTGCAATGACCTCAAGTACCCAAAATCCTCGCACAAGTTGTTTCCTCTCCTTAGAATACTCTTCCTCAATCTGATCCCCCTCCTCTAACACCTGCTTATCTTTCAAGTCTCAATTTACATATCACTTCCTCCAAGAGAACCTCTTGACCTCCAAAGCTGAATCACAGGTCCTTCCCCAAGATCACATACTCCCAGGTTCTCCCACTAAAAGTGCCCAGTTTTATGCTCTATCTGGTAACTTTGTCTCCCCTCTAAACAGTTAGCCCTGCCAGCACAACGAAAAAAATCTGCCTCAATTACTAAGATAATCCTTGGCCCTTAGGGTACCAGGTAAAAGTAATGACTCAGATATTTATTTAGAATAAATGAATAGCAAAGACCACATGTAAAGAGTTAAATGAAAAAACACATAGTTTAAAAAAAAATAGACAGAATATCTCTTTCTTGGATTAAGACATGTTGGACACCAGATTACAATTCTAGGGACAGAATTTAAGGATAACAAACAAAAGGAGAAAGAGGGAGCTTTTCTCATCTTTTGAGTCAACCACCAGAAGACAGAAGCTATCAATTATTTGCAGCAGCTATCAAAGCTTCTGCCATAAACAAAAAAAAAGGCAAAGCTTCGAGTGACTTAACCATGTCCCAGAAACTATCTTCCACCAAATTAGGGAAATATCAGTACATTCATATTGGAGAAAATCCAGTACTTCTCTCTGAGAATTTCCATAGTAACACAGAAACAATATTAAAGAAATGCAAAAATTTGATGTACACAGACAAAAATGATACAGAAGAAGGTTTTCAAAATAAATTTACCTTTGAGCTCATAAAACCACTGGTGAGAGGCTGTACAATGACCTGAGAAGAGCAATTATGAGGTTTTCAAATCATTGCTTTCTGAAAATGTGGAGGCAGCTCAAGGCAGAAGGAGGAATAGGTATGCTTTCTGCTTCTCTCGTAAGCATAAGAAACCAAATTTCTATGGCAGGTCTTGCAAAAAGCCATCATACATGGAGCACTATGCTCATTGCCATGTAATTGTGCAGTGTAAAAAAGAACAAATTTCCTATCTTGACTACTAATGGATAGTTGTTTCCATAGATACCTGAACTTAGCAACCAATTAGATAAAAATGAGTATTCCCCAGAGTCTACATGTATTACATCTCTGAAACTGTAAACTTCCAGCTACTTAAAGAAACCACAGTTTGTCAGGGCAAGAAGAGACTTGATCCGTTCTTTCTTGCAAGCCCACATTTGACATTTCCAGAAAAACTCAGGCCCAAAGAGTTCAACAGGCCTATTTCTTTCTTTCCCCAACATCCTAAGTCTCACTTTACTAAAGATGTGTAATGTCTTTAATACAAATTAGTGAATCAAATCAGCTTGTTTAATGACCACTATTTTTAACATTTATCCTTCAAGGTAACTAACTCTGCACTAAGAACTATCAGTGGTCATATGGGAATCACAAAATAAAGAACTGGTTCCAGGCTAACAATCATGCTAGACCAAACCTAATCACATTCAAGATCAGCAGTGTACTGGGAAGTCCGACAGGGCACCCAGGGTCCTGACTCCAAGTCTCAGTCATCACTGTGTAGAAGACTGCAGATCTCCTGGTGAGGAGGGAGTTCTGGGTGACACAATGTTGGTGAGCCAGACTCAACAGGGCACAGCTACTGGATAGACTCCCAAGGAAAACATCCTCATTTTAGAAAGCCAAGTGGTCAATTGCTTCAGGGATGTTTGAGAGACCATGAAAAGACTATCTGATTTCTTAGGAAGGAAACTGCACTCCCAGCATAACAAGATGGCTTTTAAAAACAAAAATACGTCATACTATTTCTTTCACTTGGATGAGTCTGACTCTACCAGTGTGACCTGGGAGCCAAGGCTGTTGTCCCTCCTTACGATCTAACAACTGCTCTATATAAAGAGCCATTAGCGAGCAGAGACTGGCCAGAAAAAGGGCAGTGAGTGAACAGCGCGGAACTTCCCAGCAGGACCCAGACCCTAACTTGTAGACTCTGCACTCAGGTGAGTGGAACACTAGGCTCTGCATAGTGTTCACAGGCAAAGGTAGAGTGTGTGTCCAAACTCTCTTCCACGACCGGTGAGCTGGGCAGAAGGCAGGCCCAGCCAGTCGGTCCCTCGGGCCAGGGCAGGAAGTGAGTCTCTCTTACCCTGGTGCGTGGGGCCGCAGGGCTAACACCAAAAATTCATCCGAAGGAGCATGTCGAGGTTGAGGCAGAAGACTTGTCCCAAGCAGGTTCCTGAGCAACAGGTGCTCCAGGCAAGGACTGACAGCCAGGATGCAGAAATGAGGGGTGGAGAAGCAGCAATGCAAGAGCAATATCCGGGGGAGGAGAGCACGAGTGGGAAATGGACTTTGGGGTCAGACACATCTGTGCTCAAACACCAGCCCCTCACCAACTCACTGTGTGAACATGGGCAGCCACTTCCCTTGCCAAGCTCACTTCTACTACCTAAAACACCAGGATGACAGGATGCATCCCCCACGGGTGTCAGGAGGCTTAAATGATATAAGCCACTTAGTGCGGTGCTTGGTAAAGAGCACACACTAAATGTTAGCTTCTATTATTAGATCAATGCCAGCATCATTGCTACCATTTAAAACAGTTGCTAAAAAACAGATTCTCAACAAATGGTAGAAAAGGATACTTATGATCTGTGAATGGGAGAGTGAGCACCAGTGACTCCAGGGATAATTATGGGGCTTTTTCAGGACCCCAGTGTGTTTTCCAAGGTACAGCCTGAGTCTATTGGAAAGATCAAGATGAGGGAAGAGCAGTGTCCACTCACCGGCCTGGCCTAGGAGAGAAGGCATCCGACCCACCCTGCCAACAAGCCTTGGTTCCAACACTATCTTCTGAAAGCAGGACAGCCCAACCTAGGAGGAAGCCACCCACTGTCAGCCCAAATGAACTTTTGGTGTCATCTAAAAGTTTAATAGAGATGTCAACTGAACTGAGATGACAGTGAAAAGTGCGAGATTCAGTACATCTCTAAAGGGTCTATTTCCATCTTCCTGAAATCTCATTTCTCTGCTACCATCTGCAGCACATGGTAACGTAGGAGTGTTGGGAGTGTCTGGGAGACAGCCCCTAGTTGTCCATGGCAACCCAGCCGTGGGGAAAGTGCTGGGCGGTGACTGTGTGGGAGCTCAGATGAGGCTATTAGCTGTTCTGGCTTGAATGTGTCAGTATGATCAGTGTGTATGAGGCACAAGAAAAAAATCCCTTATTAGCCTCTGCAGCTATCTCAAGGCAGAGTCTCGCTTCTTCCAGGGAGGGGATTTGACTGGCAAACAGTACACTGCTGAGAATTGCTGAGAACAGTACAAAGCTCTCTCCACCACTTAGTTTCTCAAAGTCAGCTTTGTCAGAAAGCCAACTTGGACTGAACTCATGAAAGCCCAAACCTGCTGGCCCCTGGAATTCCTGTGGCCACTCTTTCAAGGAGGCCCATTGTCTCCTAACTTCTCTTCTTCCTCATTTGGCCACTTCTATTTTTCTACCTCACTTTCTCAAAAGGACTTCTTAAAAGTCCTCAGAGGGTGAGAATTGGGTTTCTTTCTACCCAGTATTCAGCTAAAATGCTTTTGTAAAATGTGGAGGCATGGTCTGGAATCACTCTGTTAAATCTCGGCTCAGCTATTTACTAGCTATGCTTATAGACACATCACAAATTATTTGGTACTCCTCCACTCAAGACATGGAACCTAATCACCACCCTTTCCTTGAGTGTGGGCTAGACTTGCTGACTTGCTCCCAGCAAATAAAATATAGCAGAGGTGATGGAATATCACTTTGAGAGAAGGTTATTAAAAGACTACAGCTCCTGTCATGGGCAAGCTTTCCCATTCTTTTACTGTAGAAATTACTCACTCTGAGGGAAGTCAGCTGCCATGTGTTGAGGACACCCAAGTAGCTTATGGAGAAGGCCATGGGGTGGGGCACTGTTGCCTACTAGCAACCACGAATGTGAGCTTAGAATCAGATCCTCCCTAAACGAGCCTGGAGGGGACTGCAGTGCAAACCAGCAGCTTGACTACAGCCTAACAAGAGGTCCTGCACCAGGACAATACAGCTAAGCCCCTCCAGGATCCCTGCCCACAGAAACTGTGAGATAACAAACACTTGCTGTGTTAAGCCACCAAAGTTAGGGTAATCTATAACGCACAAAGTGATACTAATACAAAGCAAGAAGGTGATATAATGCAAGATTCAGTTTCCTCATGCATAAAAGGAGGATGATGACAGATTTCACAATCCTATGAGGTAACAAATGTAAATCACTCAGCCCAGGGCCTGGCACATGCTTGGCAATTAGACCTGCTACCAACATCCATGTGGGGTTAGTACAAGGTCATGGTCAAAGCAAAGACCTTGAGTTGACCAGACCCATAAAGAACTCTTAGAAGTCAATAATTAGAAAATAATTTTTCAAATGTGAAAAGATTTGAATGCAGATTTCACCAAAGAAGACATACAAATGACAAATAAGCAAATGAAAAGATGTTTGACATCAATAACCAGAGAAATTTACATTAAAGCCACAGTGAGATTCCACCACATACCTACTAGAATAGCCAATTTTTATTTTTAAAAAATAGATAATACAAGTACGGTGAGACAATGGAGTAACAAAGACTCACATACATTGCTGCTGGGAAAGCACAATGGCACTGTCATCTAAACAAACAGTTTAACAATTTCTTAAAAAGTTAAACATATAGTTGCCACTCAGCCCAACAATCCTCCTCCCAAAAGAATGTATTTACCCAAGAGAAATTAAAATATCTGCCCACACAAAGATCTATAAGTGACTATTCAAAGCGGCTTTATCTGTAAAAGCCAAAAGACTGGACACCAAATGTCCATCAACTGATAAATGGGTAAACAAAGTATAATACATTCATACAACGGACTATTCCTTAGAAATAAAAAGGAATGAACTCCCGATACATGAAACAACATGGATGAATCCCAAAAGCATGATGCTAAGAGATATAAGGCAAGATCAAAAAGCTGCATATGGCATAGTTACATTTATATGACATTCTAGAAAAGAGAAGACTGTAAGGACAGAAATCAGATCAGTAGCTATCAGGGGGTGGGGGTGGGAGAAGGGGCTTGACCACAAAGCAACACAAGAGAATTTTTTAGAGTGATTAAAATATTCCATATTTTGACAAAGATGATGGTTATATGACTGTGGATAGTTGTCAAAATTCATCAAACTGCATCCCTTAAAAAAAAGCAAATTTTACTGTGAATAAATTATTATGCCTCCATAAACCTAAAAGAAAATAATCTGGGATGTTGATAATGAGGGAAGCCACACACTGTAGGGGCAGAAGGTATACAGGGAATCTCTACCTTCCCCTCAATTTGGCTATGAATCTAAAAGTGCACTAAAAATATAAAGTCTTGACTTAAAGAAATAAATGTATTAGAAATGCATCTTTTAATAAGATGAATGAGATATTATAGTGCTGTAATGAAAGACTATTTTGCTGAGAAAGGAAAAATGAAGGTGATAAGGTGATAAGAAAGGGTAAATGGAAGAAGGGAAAGAAGGAAAAAGAAAAAAATTAAAGAAGGAGAAAGAAAAGAATCTTTTTTCATCTGCCACCAAAACCTGAAAACCTGTTCCTAGAGGCAGTTTGGCACAAGAATTTATAATGGAACAGACCTTGTTAAAATCCCAGCTCTATACTTTCTAGCTGTGTAACTTGGCAAGTTACTTAACCTCTCTGAGTAAACTCTGTAGAGTAGGGATATGACTACACTGACCTATTACTGTCACAATTTATTGAGCACAGTCTGTAATCTTCACAGTGACAGCTCCCCTCAGCACACCCCACTCCTCAACCCTGCAGTAGGGATCTTATTAATTTAAGTGCCCACACAGTGGTGACTGGAGTAAGAGTTTGAGAAGCAGGGTGGACAATACAATCTCACATCATTCAAGGATTAAAGTTGGGGGAACAACGAGGCAAAGAGTAGCCATGCCTTTTTTTTTAAAACCCTTCAACAGATTCAAAGGAAATCATGGTTCCAGTCGCCTGTAGAAGGCTATGTGCCCAGAAATCTAAACATTTCATTGGAAAATAAATGGTTCTCAAGGAGTAGAGGCAACATGGGGACATCTTTGGCTTCCTGAAACAAGGGGTGAACTCTGCTCAACTACAGACAAAGCATCTGGGAAGGAGCACAAGGTATGTTGCTGAGGCCGGAGGTCGGGTTGTTTAGTTCAGACCTAGACACAAACTTGGCTCTGATTTTCAAAACTGTTTTTTTGTGGGTGTATGTGGTAACACCCAGATGGGGAGCCTAGAAAAAGGAGAGGTCACTGGCTATGGTTACCACACTAAGAAAATGGGCCAGTGATGCACCACTTCCTTAGCTCCAGAATACACTCACCAGGAAAACACATCATTACCCTGATATCAGAAAGAATGAGAAATTCAGCTTCCAAAGAGAAAAGTCACAGACAAGCAACAAGGCCAGCTGAAAACCCAGGGGGTAAGAAACGGCCTGCATACAAAACAATACAGCGGTGTACCTTAGAATCAGTATTCAGAAACAAAGTTGGTGGAAATTCAGACCATAATTGAAGGTGACATTCAAGTCCATGGGAAAGAGGAAGACTATTGAATAAAATAACTTTGAGGCAACTGGCTCATGACTTACCATACAAACAAAGCTGAATTCCTACTCTCACTCCTTGCACAAAAACCAATTCTAAGTGCATTAAACAGAAGACAGATCAATTTGACTACCTATTATTTTTCCAAGATTTCAAAATGTTATAAATAAATTTAGAGACAAACTGAAAACTAAGAAAAAAATATTAAAATACATACAAAGACCTAAACTCTTTTAAAAGCACATCTAAAAACCATTAATAAAAAAAAAATACAGTCCAACAAAAAAAAAAAATGGGAAAAGGACATGAACAGAAAAGTTCCATGCCCCACCCAAAACAAATGTCAAGAATCCCATGAAACCAAGATTAACCTTACTCACAGCTAAAGAAAAGCAAACCAAAACAAGATGCCCTCTTTAAAAGGATATCTGACATACAAATGTTTAGATATCTAAAAATGGAAATTATTGAAAGGCCCATCAATATAGTTACATAAATAACAGTACATAAATATAATTAAATGCTGTACCCCATTACAATTTAAATGCTGGTTTTACCCATACTGATAACACTGAAAGTAGTCTGTGACACTTGGTTGAATAGACAAAAAAGATTTCAATCTGTGTAGCAAGTCTATTTATCTAAAAGTGTGTGTTTTGATTTATTTGTGAATAAGTGCACAGAGATATGTCCAGAAGAAATTCACCAAAGTGATTGTCCCTGGGTGGAGGGGTTTCAGGTGGTTTTTACTTTATTTCCAAACTGCAGTATCCTTTTAATAACCTACAATGAGCACATATTTCTATAATAAAGTTCTTTTCACTTCGAAAAACATGAAGACATTTCAGTGCAATATTCCAACAAAACAAAACACATCAACATGCAGTAAGACAAATGGTCTATCAGACAGAAGTCCGTGCCCTGTAGTTGCCCTTCTAGTCAGCACTGGCAACAGGTGGCAAACAGGTAGGTCAAACTCTCAGGTTTACAAAGGTGGAGCAGGTGCAAGATGGTATGGGTTCAAGAACAGGTTTGGAGGGGGAGAAAAACTCAATTCAAAATCGGGTTCTACCACATTAGCTGTGTTGACTTTAGGCAAGTTCCTTAATATCTCTGGCCTTCAGCTTCCTCCTTGCTGAACTAGAATAATTACTTCTACCTTCTATGTGATACTTTCAGTTCACTGCCTAGTGCCCAGTAAGTACTCAATAATGTCAGCTGCTTCTATTATCTGGGACATTCACATTGCAGCCACTATGTTCTCCATGATCTGGTGTCACACAACAGAATGGAGAGAAGGAGCAGCAAACCTTGGAAAATCCAAACATTGAGTCTTGGACAACGTGCTTCTTGAGCCCCGTGAAACCCTTTCTGGAAGCAGCAGGTGAGGAGTAAGGCAAACGCAAAGGGGAAGAAGAGGGCAAGGCGAGGGTCGACATAACCCCCGAGTTCATCTGCTTGGAATGGATGAGCCAACATGACTCACCCTCTCCTCCACCCTTCCTCCTGGGTTGGCTGGGACCTCCCCCATAGACTTCGTATGTTAGGATCCTGGAAAGATGATGCGAATGCCAAGCCAGAAAGAACTTTACAGACTATATATTGCAGCATTCTTTTCATTCTGGAGGTGAGGGACCTGAGGACCAGGGAGAGAAGGGGACTCACAGGGAACCAGAGCAGCCAGCACCCAGCATAGACTCTCCATCATGGTCCCCTGCTATGCTCACCCTTCCCTCCCCATGGGTCCCTCACATGCTTTCATTTCCTCCATTCCTTTCCCCTGCCTTATTACCTGTGGGGCTCCTCAAGGGCCCTTCTCTCCGCTGGCAGCCCTAATTGTCTTTACTGGCTCTGGGGTGAGGGGAGAAACTAGACCAGGGCTACTCTGACTCAAAGGATGGTCTAGAGAGAGGATTGTTGTGGCCACATGCACAGCCATTCCTCTGTTTCCAAATGAAATAGAAATAAGAAAGAGAGAAGAAGACAAGAGCCTGAGTTCTTCTCAAACCTCCCTAGTGACACTGAAAGTTACCTTGACACTCTTAGGAAAGGAAGACCCTGGAGAGAGAGGTACCAGCCGATTCGGGAAG
The DNA here is from genome assembly GCA_006410615.1 of Neotragus moschatus. Classification (NCBI taxonomy): domain Eukaryota; kingdom Metazoa; phylum Chordata; class Mammalia; order Artiodactyla; family Bovidae; genus Neotragus; species Neotragus moschatus. The sequence continues at coordinate 259,172 of SJYA01001068.1, read as the reverse complement.
AACCAGCAGACTCCATCTCCTAGGCGGTAAATACAACTGAGATGTGGGGCAGTCATGGGTGAGGAGAGACTTGGAGGCAGGTGTGCAAGGCCATTTTCCCAGGTCACAATGTCAACACTTGATAGTGGGCTGGGACTTACCTTGGGCAGGCTGACTGGAGTCCTGGGCTTGGTCCTTGGGTTTTTAATCAAGAGCCTCTGATCCAGAGGGAGCAGATGGTATTTCATGGCCTCGATGAGGAAGTCCTTACAGGTGTTGTTATTCTTTATCAAAGCTTCTTCTTCAACTGTCTAAAGGTAATAACCCACAGGTGATCCCGGGGCAGAGTTCAGCCCCATTTCCTAAGCCATCTCCCTGGGCTGAGTCATTCCTGTGCTCCCACACTCATCCATTCCCACACTGCATTGTCTCAAACCCCAAGACCAAGGTCCAGAGTTATAGCCTGGTGCCCACCTCCTGCATCTCAAGAGTGCATGGAGTAAGTGATGAAGCTCTGGCATCAAATCCCAGCTCTACCACTTACCTCCTCTGATCCTCAGTTTCCTCATCTGTAAGATGCAAGGCAGGCATATTAAAGTATCCCACAACCTCACACGTTGTATTTTCTTGTAAATGTAAATAATATAAAGACAATTTATTGTCCCTAAGGCTTCTTTCCACATGCCCCCTGTCTGGAATGTATTAGGTTGGTGCAAAAGTATTTTTGCTGTTTTGCATTGCTGAACTTTGCTGTTTGATATTGGAATACATTCTTAGATAAATGTGGTTATGTTATACATCATTTTAATGTGCATTTCTCGCTTTATATTTTCTTTGCTAATGACTAATTACTTGCTATTTGTATTTATTTTAGAGTATAGAAATGATGTTAGACAAAAACCAAGTTTGAGTGATCTGAGATCAAAATGAGTTATAAAGCAGTGGAGACAAGTTACAACACCAACAATGCATTTGGCCTAGGAAATGCTAATAAATGTACAGCGCACTGATGGTTCAAGAAGTTTTACAAAGGAGACAAGAGTCTTGAAGATGAGGAGCACAGTGGCCAGCCATCGGAAGTTGACAACGACCAACTGGGAGCCATCATCGAAGCTGATCCTCTTACATCTATATAAGAAGTTGCCGAAGATCTCAATGCCAACCATTCTATGGTTGTTTGGCAAATTGGAAAGGCGACAAAGCTCGATAAGCGGGTGCCTCATGAGCCGACCAAAAATATTTTTAAAAAATCATTGCTTTGAAGTGTCGTCTTCTCTTATTCTATACAATAACAATGAACGTCCAACAAATTTCTCAATTGGATGGTGATGTGTGATGAAAAATGGCTTTTAGATAACGACTAGCAACAACAAGCTCAGTGGTTAGTCCACAAAGAAGCTCCAAAGCACTTCCCAAAGCCAAACTTGCACCAAAAACAGGTCATGGTCACTGTTTGGTAGTCTGCTGCCAGTCTAACCCACTACAGCTTCCTGAATCCTGGTGAAACAAATATATCTGAGAAGTGTGCTCAGCAAGTCAATGAGATGCACCCAAAAATGCAATGTCTGCAGTCAGCACTGGTCATCAGAAAGGGCCCAGTTCTTCTCCATGACAACACTGGATCACGACCACATACTACACAACCCACACTTTCAAAGTTGAACAAATTGGGCTATGAAGTTTTGCCTCNGCAAGTCAATGAGATGCACCCAAAAATGCAATGTCTGCAGTCAGCACTGGTCATCAGAAAGGGCCCAGTTCTTCTCCATGACAACACTGGATCACGACCACATACTACACAACCCACACTTTCAAAGTTGAACAAATTGGGCTATGAAGTTTTGCCTCATCCACCATATTCACCAACTGACTACCACTTCTTCAAGCATCTCGACAACTTTTTGCAGGGAAAACACTACCACCACCAGCAGGAGGCAGAAAATGCTTTCCAAGAGTTCTTTGACTCCAGAAGCATGGATTTTTATGCTACAGGAATAAACAAACTTATTTCTCACTGGCAAAAATGTGTTGATGGTAATGGTTTCTATTTTGATTAATAAAGATGTTTTGTCCAGTCACAGGACTTTTTGCCCTCTGCTCCCAGGAACCTCAGGCAGCCACCCCTATGGGCACATGCCTAGGTGCTGTTCCTGCTCCATGCTCCCTCCCTTTGCCTTTTATTTCTCAGCTGCCAAGATCTTGGAAGGCGGAATATTTCCCAGCTACTTCAGTCATTTCAGTTACCATCCTATAGGTACTTTCTGATTTGGTCAGTCTTCCCTTTCATATGACTTCTAGACTGAACTCTTGGTAATATATGTGAGTGATGATCCAGTACAATTTTTGCAAGAATGAATCAGGATTTTCATGACCAAGTATTAGGGAAGAGAGCCTTTTTCTTCTCAGTTTCTACCTGTTGTGGCCTGAAGTTGGTGTCTACTTTTTCAAGAATATCACCAGGCATTAACAAACACAAAACTACTTCTCAGAGCAGCTACATAGACATTGATTTTTCAGAATTTAATAAGCATCTGGTGGACCGAAAATGTTTTATACCTGATATTTTAAAGATATTTTGACTACTGACAAAAGAAATCAATTCCTTCATGCTGTCTCCTTGTGGCTGTCATCATATGCCACTGGGTTGTGTAGAGCACAGGCTGTGGGAGGAGGCAGACCTGTATTTGCACCTCGCCTCTTCCACTTACTCTTGTGACCTTGGACTTTGCCTATTAGGAAAACCAGCTTTGAAGCTCAACAAAGAAAGGAAATCCATTGAGAACAGTCTGTAAAGAGATCAAGCCCTAAGCCTTTGGAGTGGGAGCACTGACTCCAAGATCCTATACTACCAGAGAACTAACCCTAGGGAGTATCAAATAGTGAGAACTCATGCAAAGGAAACCAACTGAACACAAGCCCCAGCATCACCCAATCACCAGTAGCACCCTGTGCAGGACACCTCATCTAAACAATAAACAAAACAAAAATACAAGCCCAATCATCAGCAGACAGTATTACCACCTCACTCAGCCTTGCCCATCAGAGGAAAAATAAACAAACAAAAACTCAGGACAAATCTCACCCTATATAAAGCTTACACAGACTACTGGACCAACCTTAGGAGGACAGAAACCAAAAGGAACAAAGAATTCAACCTTGAAGCCTGGGAAAAGGAGACCTCAAACACAATAAGTTAAAAAAAAAAAATGAAAAGGCAGAGCAATACTACACAAAAGAAGGAACAAACTAGAAACACAGAAGTCCAAATAAATGAAGAGGAAATACACAAACTACCTGAAAAAGAATTCAGAATAATGATAGTAAAGATGATCAAAAACCTTGAAAACAAAATGGANTGAAAGCATTCCCAAGATCAGGAACAACACAAGGGTGTCTACTTTCACCACTATTATTCAACATAGTTCTGGAAGTCCTAGCTACAGCAATCAGAGAAGAAAAAGAAATAAAAGGAATCCAAATTGGAAAAAAAGAAGTAAAACTCTCACTGTTTGCAGATGACATGATACTGTACACAGAAAACCCTAAAGATAGTATGAGAAAATTACTAGAGATAATCAGTGAATTTAGCAAAGTTGCAGAATACAAAATCAACACACAGAAATCACTTGCATTTCTATATGCTAACAATGAAAGATCAGAAAGAGAAATTAAGGAATCAATCCATCCACCATTGCAACAAAAAGAATTAAATATCTGGGAATAAACTTAAGGAGACAAAAGAACTTTACTTAGAAAATTATGACGCTAATGAAAGAAATCAAAGATGACATAAACAGATGGAGAGATAGTCCATGTTCTTAGGTAGGAAGAATCAATATTGTGAAAATGACTATACTACCAAAAGCAATCTATAGATTCAATGCCATCCCTGTCAAATTATCAATGGCATTTTTCACAGAACTAGAAGAAAAAAATTTCACAATTCATATGGAAACACAAAAGACCCCAAATAGCCAAAGCAGTCTTGGAAAAGAATGGAGCTGGAGGAATCAATCTTCCTGACTTCAGATTATACTACAAAGCTACAGTCATCAAGACAGAATGGTAGTGGCACAAAAACAGAAATATAGATCAATGGAACAAGATAGAAAGCCCAGAAATAAACCCATGCACCTATGGGTACCTTATTTTTTACAAAGGAGGCAAGAATGTACAACGGGGCAAAGATAGCCTCTTCAATAAATGGTGTTGGGAAAACTGGACAGCTACATGTAAAAGAATGAAATTAGAACACTTTCTAACACCACACACAAAGATAAACTCAAAATGGATTAAGACCAAAATGTAAGACCAGAAATTATAAAACTCTTAGAGGAAAACACAGGCAGAACACTTGATGACACAAATCAAAGCAAGATCCTCTATGACCCACCTCCTAGAGTAATGGAAATAAAAACAAAAGTAAACAAGTGGGACCTGATTAAACTCAAAAGCCTTTGCACAGCAAAGGAAACTAAGCAAGGTGAAAAGACAGCCTTCAGAATGGGAAAAAAATAATAGCAAATGAAACAACTGACAAAGCATTAATTTCCAAAATATATAAGCAATTCATATAACTCAATGCCAGAAAAACAACCAACCCAGTCAAAAAGTGGGGAAAAGATGTAAATTGATATTTCTCCAAAGAAGACATACAGATGGCTAACAAACACATGAAAAGAGGCTCAACATTGCTCATTATTAGAGAAATGCAAATAAAAACTACAATGAGATATCACCTCACACTGGTTAGAATTGGCCATCATCAAAAAGTCTACAAACAATAAATGCGGAGAGGGTGTGGAGAAAAGGCAACATTCTTGCACTGTTAGTGGGAATGTAAACTGATACAGCCACCATGGAAAACGGTATGGAGATTCCTTAAAAAAACTAGGAATAAAACCACCGTACGACCCGGCAATCCCACTCCTAGGCATATACCCTGAGGAAACCAAAATTTAAAATTGTATCCCATTGTTCACTGCAGCATTATTTACAATAGCTAGAAAATGGAAGCAATCTAGATGTCCATTGACAGATGAATGGATAAAAAAGCTGTGGTATATATACACAATGGAATATTAATAAGCCATAAAAAGAAACACATTTGAGTCAGTTCTGATGAGATAGATGAACCTAGAACCTATTATACAGAGTCAAGTGAGTCAGAAGAAGAAAGATAAATATCATATTCTAATGTACATATACAGAATCTAGAAAAATGGTGCTGAATTATTTACAGGGCAGCAATGGAGAAATAGACATAGAAAATAGACCTATGGACATGAGGAGAGGGGAGGAGAGGGGAGGAGAGGGTGAGATATATGGAAAGAGTAACATGGAAACTTACATTGGTATATGTAAAATAGAAAGCCAATGGGAATTTGCTGTATGGCTCAGGAAATTCAAACAGGGACTCTGTATCAATCCAGAGGGGTGGGAATGGGTGGGAGATGGGAGGGAGGTTCAAAAGGGAGGGGATATATGTATATCCATGGCTGATTGATGTTGAGGTTAGACAGAAAACAACAAAATTCTGTAAAGCAATTATCCTTCACTAAAACAATAAATTAAAAAGGAAAAAAAAAAAAGATGTGTTTAAGCCTAGTTACAGTGATGTAAAATTCACAGTCCTAAACAAAAATTACGTTTGTATCAACCTAAACTTTATAGTGTTTAAGGCAAATGGTCAGGCATTTGCGAGAAGGAAAGTGAGGGAGACAGGAAGACAGTGGGACTCAACAGCCAGCTCTTGTAGGCACGGGGTGTAATAAGGTGATGTTCATGAAGAATTCATATCCCTTTTCCTACTGTACAAACCTCAGGGAGAAGCAGCCAGTGAGGCACTCTATAACATATCAGACCAGAAAGAATGTCTTGCACTAAAGTCCCACCAACTGACCTCCACTTGGACCCCATCTAAACTGGGGTTGTGACTTCTTCATGCCTTTTTCTACAGCCAAGCCTAAATATTTCATGCGCAAAGCTAAGCGTGAACCATGTTGGTACCCTAGCTCTCAAATCCCTGCCCTTGGGTGCAGGTCAGATGCTACGTGCCATGTTTGTAAGGGGTAGTGTGATCCTCGAAGGCTACTTCATGTTTTCTCTGCTGGAGTGTTTGGGAGTTATCGGCAAAGGTCAGTTCCATTCAGCAGCTAACAGTGATTGAATGTCTCCTGGCTCAGCAGCTCAGTGCTGAACCTCAGGGGAGAAAATGATGAACAAAACAAGGGTTCTGACCATGAGCCCTCAGGTCTAGTCAGAGAATGAGAAGGGCCTTTCCATCTCAACTCTCTCAGCCCTGGAGTGGTCATGCACAGGCCTGGCTGAGCCTCTCCTGGGTCCTTACCGGCAACTAGGAATGAGAACGTGGCCAGGGCCATTATCTGCAGAGCAGTGTCAGAAATGCCAGGAAAAGGAGGGTCAGTGAGAACACCTCTGTTACCTCTGGATGCCTCCTTCCCCACAGATGATCCCCAGGAACACTCCCTTTTCTGGGAAGGTTTTTTCTGTCCCACTGAGGGGCTAAGGGAAATTGGGACAAATCATAAACATTTACAGTCAGTTAAAAACATTTTCAAGTGTGGGAAAGGTTCTCTTTAAAAGCTTGGGAAGAAGGAAAAATGCATGAGTAGCTACTTCTCCCAAAGCACTCATTCAGAGCGTACTCATGTGTGCAGAGTTTCAATCTGGGATGATGAAAAAGTTTTAGAAATGGGTGTGGTGATGGTTGCAGAGCACAGTGAATGCAATTAATGCCACTCCACTGTGCACTTCAAATGGTTAAAAGGATGAAGTTTATATTATACATATTTTATGACAAGAACAAATTTTTTTAAATAAGATATACCATGTTATACACTTGGCACAATATTTTTAAATATTTAATGAAAACCTAATAAATGTTAGCTATTTTTTAAAAAAAACAACCAACAACAACAAAACACCTCCCCTAGGAATCAATATTGGTACAGGTCTGCCCAGAGCTTTCCTTTCTCTCCTCCTCCATCAGTTTCAGTGGTTAGAACTGTTTGAAGTTTCAAGGTCAAATGAGTGTTAATGAAATATCTCCTTCCGAAGCTGTTCTGAAAAAAAAAACAACCTTAAAAAAAAAAGTCCCACACCACAGATCTCACGCCCATTGTCTCTGTCTTCCTTCTTCTCCAGACCTAAACCTGACCTTGCCCTAATAACCCAGGAACTATTTCCTAAAGTCTTCATTAAGTTTCTCTTGCAGGCACCTGATGGAGGTGGTGAGTACGGGTTCTCTAAGGCCCTTTAGCTTTCTCCAGAAGCCAAGTCCACGGGCTGCCCTTGGTCTCTATTCAGGTGAGACTGTGCTGGAGGCCAAGCATCCACTTCTATAGGTGGCTGGGCCCACTCCGTGGGAGGCTTGGTTCTGACACTGGGAGCTGGGGTGGGTTTGGTTCCTCTGCTGTGGGGGCCTCTCCTACAGGAAGAATGTGTGGCCACCAGGTGGCAGTGGTACCATCCACAGTGTAAAACGCAGCGCACGTCTGAAGGTTATTGAGTATACACTCTGGCCCCTGGGCTTCCCTGGTGGCCAAGAAGGTAAAGAATCTGCCTGCGATACAAGAGACCCGGGTTCAATCCCTGTGTTGGGAAGACCCCTGGAGAAGGAAGTGGCAATCCACTCTAGTATTTGTGCCTCAAATATTTCACAGACAGAGGAACCTGGCAGGCTACAGTTCACAGGAATGCAGAGTCAGACATGACTGAGCGATTAGCTCAACACCCTGAGAAGAGGGCTGAGGTTCAGACATACAGAAAACATTCCACTGACCTGAGGCCTATGGTCAACACTGTCACAAACTGAGGACTTTACAAGAGCTGGTAAGGATACTGTCTCCCACTAGTGCCGAGAGCGGCAGCGGTGTGACAAGAGGAGTAGTATCACTGAACACTGGGTTGTATGCTTTACATGACGTGTCTCATTTGATCCTCAAATGATCCTAGAAGGGCAAGGGCTCTTTTCACCAGATGAGAAGGCAGAGGCTTAAAAAGGTTGAGGATTACCCAGCGTCTTATGGTCAAGAAGTGACAGAGCTCTGCTGCTGGACACTGAACCTCCTCTTATCCTTGCTCTACGCCCGCCATTCCTCCCGGAGGCTTCCTGAGAATGGCTGAGCTGGCCTTCTGCCTTGGCACTTGTTGTTTATCTATTAAGTTTTATCTTCTGCCTGCTTGGAAAACATCTAATGCCATTTATGCTACAAAGTCAGTTGTGCAATGCACAAACAGAACAAAGAGTATTAAAGAAGGCGTCTGCTTAGGGAAGGTGGGGTGCTCTGGAGCCAAACAGACATGGATTTGAATCCTGACCCTGCCACCTACCTATTAGCTGGAGACTCCACATAAATCCCAACCTCCATAAGCCTCTAAGCCCACATTTGTAAAAAGAGGGTTATAACCTCTGCTCACAGGGTTGTTATAGGATTATATGAAAAAACATGTGGCGCCACGTTTTAGAGGAAGCAGTGTGTGCTCACTTAGTCACGTCCGACTCTCTGCGACCCCACGGAATGGGCCCACCAGGCTCCTCTGTCCACGGGGATTCTCTAGGCAAGAATGCTGGAGTGGATAGCCATGCCCTCCCCCAGGGGATCTACCTGACCCAGGGATCGAACCCACATCTCCTATGTCTCCTCCATTGGCAGGCGGATTCGTTACCACTGAGCCACCTGGGAAGCCCATATATGCAGGATGTATTCCAGGCAGCTGTGAAGAGCTGGTTTTTATGTCCTGAATTAGGCCCCAAGTTGCCTAACATGAAGCAAAAAGGGAACATAGAAACATGAACATTGAAATGACCCTCCTAGCTGAAGTCCTGTACAACAAAAACAGTAACTTCTGTTGAACACGTGTTGTCCCTGGGCTCCATGCTAAACACCTGAACTACATACTTACAACTCCTTTGGTCCTCATAACAACCCTACCGGGCTGTAGTACAATTTCCCTGCTAGAGAAAAAGAAACTGAGACTCAAAGCTAAGAAGTAGGAGAGGAGGAACTAACCCTAAGTGTCTCATTCTCAAACCTACGCTCTTAAATCTTATACTAACACATCCTCACACTGAGGATCAGTGGGTCAGTGGCCTCATTCCACACCAAAGACCCATGAAACTCCTCACCATTCCATACAACCAGTGCGGCCCACTGCTACTCCTAGAGGCGAGGGTGACCAGGGAAGCACCTGATTCTTCACGCAGCACTCACCTGGACGAGGTAATCCCTCGGCAAGAGAGGGAGACGGACATGTTCCATTAGTTTTGCCATGTGCTCTAAACGGGTCTCTTTCTCATAATTGATCCATGAAATCACAGCTTCAAATACCTGTAAGGAAAACCGAAATTGGGAACTTTAGCAAAGGATAATAACTTTAAAATAGCTTTCAAACAATCTCTTCAACCTTAAAAAAGAAAGAAAAGTTACAAGTCATCCACAAAGGCATTTAACCTAAGGTCTAATGTTGAAAATATTAATAAAAACAGAATATATTTACTACCTTATGTCATATCAAAGAGTGCTCTCTCTGCCTCTTTCATACACACACACACACACACACACACACACAAATGTACACTAGGAAAAACCTGCTGCCCCAAACATAGAATCATCCAGGTTCATTGCAAAATAAAAATCAATTCCAACAGTTACCCCAGGGTGGAAATGCAAAGAAATAACTCTGAATCAAATTTTACAAAGACTTCCCAAGAGGACCAGAAGCCCTGGGGGCAATGTCTTCATCACATAAACCCCTCTCTTCATCTATTTCCCATGTTTGTTTAATGCAGAACAAAAACTATAAAGATGTTCCCCACAAAAGTTGGTAATAATGGTGAACTGATGACAGAGAATGGCAAAAATTTCTCCTTGGGTTGAACTTTCCTTTGGGGAGAGATTTCATTTCTATACAAATCAAAACAGGTCTTGGAATGAAAAAGGGGAATCTATGGTTTGAATGTTTGCCTTACTCAAGCTCAAGTTCAGATTCAAACCCTGCACCACCATACACACAGACACGCACAAACGTCAGCATTGGTGAGACAGCAGGGAAACCACCACTGTTTGTGGAAGCTTAATTAACATGGCTTTTTAAGAGGGGAAGGAATAATCAAAAATTCAAATGTGCGTATCTTTGACCTAGAAATATAACTTCCAGAGCTCTAGTCAACAAAAATATTTACACAAGTGGCGCAAGAATATGTGTTCCAAGACGTTTGCTGCAGGATTTTTGTAAGAGGATAAAGAAACTATCTGAAGTCCACCAGTGGAGAAATTATTAAACTAGTTTTGACATGAGATATTTTCAACTGTTAAAAACAATAGTAACAACTAATAATAAGACAAAACACTTTTTTGTGCCAGAAGGCAAGAAAGTGCTCAAAAATCAAGGTGACACAACATACAGACCATGGCGAGCCAGATAGGGCTTTTTCATTTGGGACAATGTAAACATCTAACAGGATAATGAATAAATAATTCAGCACTGACTGGGAAGGGGCCAAAGAAAACTTTTGGTGATAATGGAGAGGTTCTATATCTTGATAGAGAGGGAGCTATATAGGCAAGTGCATTTGTCAAAACTAATCAAATCTTACACTTTATATGTATACATTTCACCATGTGTAAATCATACCTCATTTAAAATATATTTAGTTAAAAGAAAAAGACAGCAATGAATAAAAACCCAAAGAATAAAAAGAATCCATACTTTAAAAAGTATGGGAAGGCTGCTCTTCACAGAAAAGTGCCAGCTAATAAGGTAAAAGCACAGAATTAAAAAAACATCACTTTGCAACCACAGATATAATAACTGATGCAGCCAGTGTCGACCATAGGTGCTGAAATCATTGGGTGAAAAGTTGTTGGGAACAAGATATTCCCAGTTCTCCAAGTGTCATCTGACAGAATACTTATTAATTACATAGGGAGAGTGGGGGAGATTCAGATTGGCTCATCTGACAGATACCACCCTTTAACAAGTGGTCAAAGTTAACACCACTAGTAAACAGGCCAAATTTATATTGCACTCCTGAATGTGACTTAATGAGGGGGAAACAGCATTCCCTATGCAGTAGCCTTTCTAAAATGTTAAACCTGAACCTTATAGCAAAGACACATACAACTCCATGTGTGGGACACTCTTCAACATAAGTGTCCTGGACTCCTCAAAACTGTTAGCACTGGGGACTTCCCTGGCCATCCAGGGGGGACACAGGTTCAATCCCTCATGCGGGAAGACTTCACATGCTGAGGGGCAACGAAGCCTGTGCTCTGTGGCACAACTACAGAGCCCACATGCCCGGAGCCTGTGGTCCACAAGAGAAGCCACCACAGTGAGTAGCCCATGAACCACAATTAGGGAGCAGCTCCCACTTGCCACAACTAGAGAAAGCCCAAGTGCAGCAACAAAGACCCAGCAGAGTCAAAAATAAATAAACAAAAAAAATTTTAACTGCCATTTTAAAAAGCTGTTAGCATTATGAAAGACACTAAAAAAAAGCATGGAAACAGAAGATCCCCTGGAGAAGGAAATGGCAACCCACTCCAGTATTCTTGCCCGGGAAATCCCATGGACAGAGGAGCCTGACGGACTACAGTCCATGGGATCTCAAAGAGTCGGTCATGACAGCATGCACGCTTAATCTTCTTCTTCAGAGACATAAGACTAAATGCAAGGCATGATCCTTATTTGGTCATGGATTAAAAAGAAACCACCATGAAAGACTTTTTTTGAGACTGTTGGGAAATTTGAATGCTGCCTGTATATTAGAAAATATTATTGTGTCAGTGTTACATTTGTTTGGTATGATAATGGTTTCACAGCTCAGAAAGAGAATGTCTTTGTTCTTAGGAAGGGCAAGCTAAAATACTTAAGGGTAAAGTGTCATAATGTCTACAATTTATTGTCAAAAATAAAAATTAAATATTTAACAAAATAAAAGATTGTAGAGAGAAAGAGAGAAAGCAAATGAAGCACAATGTTAACAAATGGTGAATCTAGGTAAAGAATATATGAACGTTCATTCTTTTCCAACTTTACCATAGGTTTGAAATTTTTCAAAATAAAAAGTGGAAGGGAGAAGAAAAGAAATCCTAAGGGAAAAGGTAAATAGTACAGAAAAGTTTACAGTTTCAAAATCCACAAGTTGAAATGAAAGCTGTATCTCCCAGTGTGGGTTAAAAACCTCCAATTTTTCTTATTGTAACTGTGTATTTGTGTGTATTGATATGTTACTAATGCTCTGGCCCTATTTCCTAAACATGTACTTAAGTCAGGCTGAGAATATTCGGATTGGATGAGATATTAGAAAGGAACCCATCAGAAAGAGAAGAGAAGGAAGAGAGATGAGTGGAATGGAGCAGAAGGGAAGGAGCGGTATATATGTGTAGTTTGCTCTCATTCTGTATAAAATAACCTACATGTGTACAAACATAGACATACACGTCATGGAAATCCTCCTTGTCTAGTTCATTTCTAAAAATGATTAACTCTCACATAGCCATGTGTCTCAACCTTATTGCATTATTTTGTAAATAATTGCGTGTTTCTTCAATTAGCCCTTAAGATTCATGAGAACAGGGATTTTGTCTTACTTGTTGGCACATAATACACATTCAAATGTATTTAAAGAATGAATGGACAAAAGAGTTCAGAATGCGCTTGTAAGCAGGCTGGAACAGGCAGCAGGGTTAGGGAAGCAGAGCCAGGCCCTAGAACCAAAGGATGCCGGAGATGCCTGGCTTTGCTGGGTTAGGTGATGGACAGCCACACCTGCTCTGCACCGTGGTTGCCCACACTGCCTTTCTCTTCCCTCTACTGGACTGTGATTCCTGCAGGGTGAGAAGGGTATCAGCTCTGTCTCTGCACTTCCTGCCACCAAGCACAGTGCCAGGCACAGAGCGCATGGCTAGATGAGAACACTTTCCTAAAGAATGAACAGCAGGGCCTTGAGTAGGTGGGATTTGCTGATCACACCATTCCCTGTCAATCAGCATAGTCTTTGTTATAGAAGCTGCAATGCAGGCTGAGTCTAACAAAGTCGATATTTAACCTTATCTTTATTTTAGGCTTGACTTGTCTAACTGGTTCCGCTCAGTTGCACTGTTTACCTACTCAGCTGTGAAAGCCACAGCACTTGGCAGCAACAGTGACCTTCTCCACAGCTAGAGGAGGTCGCATATTTTTTTCATTTAGATGCCATGTTTGGAAAATAAGCAATTGAACTTCCAACTACCCTATGGCCTACAATCGTTCCCAACAGCCCCTGCTGTCAAAGGAGTGGCCAAGGCAAAGGGGCAACAAGTAGAAGCAGCAGCAGCTCATGTCTAGCAGCAGCTCGTGCCCAGCACCACACTCTCCAGAGATACCATAACCACGGACTCTCCTGACGGCCAGTGAGTATACACTCCGGCCCCGTACTGAGTGACTCACCCAAGTCCAGAGCCAGAAAGCAGCAGAGCTGGGTCCACATACTCCTATCTCTAATGCTCAGACTCTTTCCCGTTATTCTCAGTAGCTACCCAGTTGGCAAACCTCAGCCCACAGGCCACATGCACCTGTTTTTGTAAATAAAATTTTCTTGGAACACAGCCACGCTCACTCATTACAAATCATCTACGGCTGCTTTCACACTTTAATAGCAGAGCTGAATTGAGACGCTGTGGCCCACAAAGCCTAAAATATTTACTCTCTGGCCCTTTAAAGGAACACTGCATAAACCCCTGGTCTGTTAGATCTAAGCAGCAACCCTGTGGCTTCAATCATGGGACAGGGTAATGTCTACTCAGATGAAAATTTTTGTGTGTGTGTGGACCCCATGATGAAATAACCAGTTGCCCCCAAGGCACACTTAGTCTTTCACTTTTAGACTAAGAAAGTGAAAGTCACTCAGTCGTGTCCGACTCTTTGCAACCCCAGAGACTATACGGTCCATGGAATTCTCCAGGCCAGAATACTGGAGTGGATAGCCTTTCCCAAATACTAGAGTGGGTTCCCTTTCCCTTTTCTAGGGGACCTTCCCTATCCAGGGATAGAACCCAGGTCTCCCGCATTGCAGGTGGATTCTTTACCAGCTGAACCACAAGGGAAATCCACAGCATCATTTCCTCACTGCTTCATGTTTCAGAACCAATTTTTTGAGTGCTACAAGGTTGCTACATGGAAAGGAGATGGAGAAAATCAGACTTCATAGTCCTCAGCTCACACCTCTGATGTAAGCACAAGCCTTGGTCAGAAAACACTAGATGAACCCGATCCTTCCACTCTACTCCCTAAGTTATAGAGGGAGCCAAGCCAGACATACCTGCATACTGAGCAAAGAGGGTAGCCCTGGGGCACTCTGCCCTGCTTGATTCATGCTGACGTATGGCAGAAACCAACACAATGTTGTAACACAATTATCTTCCAATTAAAAATAAATAAATTCAAAAAAAAAAGTAATGTGTTCTGAGAATGAAGAGGGGGACTCAAATTAAAATAGGGCAGGGCAGTGACTTGGCAAGGGTAAAGGTCCAGTTAAGGGTGATTCTCACCCAACACAGGATGGGGAAATAAGCTAGCTTTGAGAACATCAGGGGAAAACCTAGATTCCTACATGGGCCAGATTTGCTACTCAAGATTGAGAAGGACTAATTTCAGCAATAACAGCAGGCACAGTCCTGAGCATTTTACATGTATGACCTCATTTAGTCCACCCTAGACTCTGTGAAGGAGGTACCACTGCTCACATTTTATAGATGAGAAAACAGCCTTAGAGAGGCTGGCAACCTGTGCAAGATCCTCCTGCCAGGAAGCAGCGGATCTGAGACATGGACTCACCTCTAATGCCAAAAATTCAGGTTTAACATTATGCAATATAGCATCTCAGAGGCACAATTATTTGAAAAACCTGGGCATACTGTTGAGCTAGGAAACTATGTTTCTAAATCCAAAATCCTAACTGCACCCTCCCTGTCATCCTAGAACATCCCCTGGTACATTTTTCTTTCCTAGGGACTGAGCCAATAGCATTTGCCAAATGCACTCCCATGATTTTAAATCAAGAAGACAGCACTTCCAATGTGATACACACACACACACACACACACACACACAGAGAGAATATGATTCAGCCATTAAAAAGTGAAATTTGTGACAACATGGATGGATCTAGAGGATACTACCATTAGTGAAATGTCAGAGAATGACAAATTCTATATCATCTCACTTATATATGGAATCTAAAAAACAAACAACAAAAATGAACAAACAAGACAAAATGAAAACAGACTCACAGAGAATAAGCATATGGTTGCCAGACAGAAGGAGGGTGGAGGGATGGGTAAAACAGGTGAAGAGTATTGAGAGGTATAAACTTCCAGCTATAAAATAAGTCATGGGGATACAATATACAGCATAAACAGTACAGTCAATAATATTGTAATAAGTGTGTGGGGACAGACAGGTACTAGACTTAACGTGGTCATTTCACAATGTATTTCGGTGTCAAATCGCTATGATGTACACTTTAACAAAATACTGTATGTCAACTATATTTTAATAAAAACATTTTAAACTTAAATAAGATTACTTTTAAAAAAAAAAAAAAAGACAAGACAGCATATCCAGACACAAAAGTGAGTCTGTCATATTTCTGTGCTCTTTCTCAAATCAAAACTTAACAAGAGGTGTGTTAACTATGTTCCCACTCCTTGCCACACATAGCATGGGACACAGCTGGGAGTAGTGATGGACTGGAGCTGGCCACAATTCATGTCTAGTGACATTGCCTTGGTGGAAATATTTACACCATGGAAATTAGCAAAAGGATCAGCAAACAAATCAAAGCTCTTGGAAATTTTTTATTGGAGAACCAACTGCTAAACATTTACCAGCATATCACTGGTCTGAAGGCTCCCCAGACTCTAGGAAAACCTCATCTAGTTGCCATCATCTCTCAGATAGTATCATCATCTTAAGGTTTGACTCTGAAAAATCTCTTTCTTGTAGCTGTTTCATTTCAGACCCACAAGAGTTCTATNTTGGAAATTTTTTATTGGAGAACCAACTGCTAAACATTTACCAGCATATCACTGGTCTGAAGGCTCCCCAGACTCTAGGAAAACCTCATCTAGTTGCCATCATCTCTCAGATAGTATCATCATCTTAAGGTTTGACTCTGAAAAATCTCTTTCTTGTAGCTGTTTCATTTCAGACCCACAAGAGTTCTATGAAACAGCTAGAGACACTCACAAAAAGAGAACTTGAGGTAAGACAGTGAGAAAGTGGTCCACCCAGTCATGAGGTCAGGGCAGCAATCACAACTACTGCTTTCAGCCTGCACTTTCACAGCACCCTGTGCTCGCGGTCTGTAGCTGCGTATTTATTTGCATGTGTGTTTGACAATATCTGTCTCCCTCCATGTAACTGTAAGTTCCACGAGGCTAGGAATCTTGCTGTTTATCTGTTCATCGATGTCTCTCCTGTGGCTAACATAGTATCTGTCACACAGAAAGCACTCAAGAAATATTTCTTGAGAGGATGGATAGATTAATCAAAGCAGGAATGACGAGGCACATGGTTCTTTCTCTTCCTCCAACAGCACACTGCCAGAAATCTGACTTCATATAAACAAAAACAATGACAAACTATAACAATAACAGCACCTTGCCTGGAAATTGTTCTCCAGGTTTCTACTACTGTCTACAGCCAAAAAAACTTCCACTATGATTCACTATACAAAGGATAAGGGAAAGGACTGAAGCACAATAGTTTGACACAAAGGCCTCCAAGCTGACAGACTACTTCAATTGTACTAACCCTACAAATGACAGGAACATGACCCAAGGAGGGACAACAACTTCTAGTCAACACGGCATACTGAGCTGACTCAGAAGGAATCCTTCCCTATAGCTCTAAAAAAAATGAAAAACACATGAAAAAATGGTATAAAACCAAAAAATAGATTTGAGCCATACTCAGAAGCAAGAGGTAAATGCTGAGTGCTTTAAATAACAAAGGATTTAAGTCTGGGAGCTGAATGAAAGCTGAGACCAAAATGACTCATGGGCTTGTAGAATTCCAATATGGGCTTTAATGGTTCAGTACAAGTATCCCATCAGGTTGAATGTGTAGGCCACAGGCTCCTTGAGGACAGCTGTAAAACCAGCAATAGATGAACTCCAACCATCTGCTATGGGAAGGTGGAAGGAAGTTCACCATCTCCTATGGCCTGAGGAGTAAAAACTTCATCTTCAAGAAACCAGAACCCAAGGCTCATGTCACATACAGATGTGGGGGTTGAATTACTATTATCCAGGTGGTACAAGGGGTACTCAAGACAAAAATGTAAAAACTATTTCCAAACCAGTAAACTTGTTCTAGAAAGGGTACCTTCACAATCCAGGATAACCCAGACTCCCATGGATATAACACCCTCTGAAGATGGTCTCACCATCAAAAAATACAGATCACTAATGAAATGAAAATTGACAGATGCAATAATCAAAAATTATTTGGGGCAACCAAAGAAAGATGGCTTCCTTAACGTGTTCCTCAAAATACTAGAAGCCAGAGACAGTCTATAGTAAAGAGGTTCTAGGACCCAAAAGAGCCTGGGAATACATCATGTACAACTACAAATCCCTTTTAGAGATTCACGATCCTCATTAATATACAAATGCTCAGACAAGTCCCACAGTTTCTTAACCTGGTTCCTTTGTTTTAGCCACTGTCTCCCAAATGCATCTCACTTGAACACTTTTTTTTGTTTGTTTAACCTAAAACTATCTCATACCATTAGGTTTTATAGCATGCAGTTGGGTAAATACTGGCCTAAAGAAGAAAGCCCTCACTTCCTAACCTTCTCCACAACCCCTACTCCCTTCCCAGCCTTATCTTCCAGTTCCCACATCAAAAATCCTTGATTTGCATTACACAAATTATTCTCCCCTCAGTAAGTTATTTCAAACTTTCACTCCTATACCCCTACAATTCCTTCACTTCCTTCAACCTGAATAGATTTCCAAAAATCCAACTTCTCATTCTCCAAGTTTTAGTTNCAACCCCTACTCCCTTCCCAGCCTTATCTTCCAGTTCCCACATCAAAAATCCTTGATTTGCATTACACAAATTATTCTCCCCTCAGTAAGTTATTTCAAACTTTCACTCCTATACCCCTACAATTCCTTCACTTCCTTCAACCTGAATAGATTTCCAAAAATCCAACTTCTCATTCTCCAAGTTTTAGTTCAGATATTCCCTTTCCTATGAGGCCTTTCCTGCCCCAAAAATCTGGAATAAAACACTTCAAGGTGCTTTCCTTGAACTCTGATTACAGCCAGCTACTTTTCTCAGCCACATTATCAGTCTGTCTGCCCACNGCTGACGTATGGCAGAAACCAACACAATGTTGCAACACAATTATCTTCCAATTAAAAATAAATAAATTCAAAAAAAAAAAGTAATGTGTTCTGAGAATGACGAGGGGGACTCAGATTAAAATAGGGCAGGGCAGTGACTTGGCAAGGGTAAAGGTCCAGTTAAGGGTGATTCTCACCCAAACACAGGATGGGGAAATAAGCTAGCTTTGAGAACATCAGGGGAAAACCTAGATTCCTACATGGGCCAGATTTGCTACTCAAGATTGAGAAGGACTAATTTCAGCAATAACAGCAGGCACAGTCCTGAGCATTTTACATGTATGACCTCATTTAGTCCACCCTAGACTCNCTGGGTCAACAAGGCTGCATGTGGTGAGAGCTGAACTTTGTGTCTCAAAGGGGATGCAAGAAACAGGCTATCTGCTCACAGGATTAGCTCTACCCACTGAGACACCTCCCATCGGAAAGACTCAGGTGACTAGGAGGGGCTTGCTTCTCTGCGTCATTCCTCTACCTGAGCAAGGATGGGGGCGGGGGCGTGATCACAAAGAACTAGTGATTCTATGACCCCTACCACATCCATTTGTCCTCTCTCAAATAACAGGAATTTTAAAACAAAAACTACAAGGAGGAAAAACAGGAGAGAAAATGGCAAAGATGCATACCCCTGTCTGACCTCTAGTTCCCACATTTGTCCTTATCCTCTAGAAAAATATTAAAATTGTCCCCATAATCTCAGCTGGCTCAGGGCAGAGTCCAACCGCAGTCTGCCTTGTCGTTTGTTCAAAAAATGTCTGCTGAGCACTTCCTAGTGCCTCCCAGGGCTCTGCGTCAGGACTGTGTGTGACACATGGATGGCTAAGGTACCCTCATAGCCTTCAAGGAGCTTGAGCATAGTAGAAGAGACGAGGCACGGGCAAAAGCAAGTGCTCATGAGGAAAAACAGCATCTGAGTTCTGGGAGAGGCCCAGATGGTGCTAGGGATGGTGGACCAAAAGACTGCTACCAGCCTAGCTCCTACCAGGCACAGGTCATGCCAACCACCCAGACCAGCACAGGGCCTGGGAACAGCTTCCCCTTGAGAAAGGCCCCAGTCAATGGGTACATGTATCATCTCATTTCATCCCTAGAACACCACCATAAGACAGATACTATACTATCATCAACCCCCTTTTCACAGATGAGAAAACTGAGATTTAGAAGGGCTCTTTTATTCATTCATTCAACAAACATTTTTTGTGTCTACCAAGGACTTGATGGGCTTCTCAGGTGGCTCAGATAGTAAAGAATCTACCAGAAATGTGGGAGACCTGGGTTCAGTCCCTGGGTTGGGAAGATCCCCTGGAGAAGGGCATGGCAACCCACTCCAGTATTCTTGCTGGGAGAATCCTCATGGACAGAGGAGCCTGGCGGGCTACAGTTTGTGGGGTTGGAAAGAGTCAGACACGAATGAGCGACTAAGCACACAGCACACAAGGACCGGATGCCACTCTAGCAGTAAACATACGACAGACAAAATTCCTGATTATTATGGTGTATGTGTTCTGGTAGGAGATAAGTAACTTGTTCAAGGTCGCTCAGCTTGTTAAAGTAGTAGAGCCAGAATCGAATACAGTTATTCTGGCTGCAGAACCTATACTTTCAAACTTCCAGCAAACAAGCTGTCCGGGCCCAGCCACAGACACTGAAAATCATCATTAATAGTAAAATACCACATTTCCTCTATTTCAAGATGCATAGTTGTAAGACACATCTGAAACCTGGCTACATTTTATAATATATGTTGAAAGAAACTTGCAGGCTGCAAGTAGAGAAGTAAACTGAAAAACTGATATAACTGATACTGCTGTTCAAGTGTGAATTTTGCTGAATACAGGTTATTTGATTGCCGATGCAACTTAACTTTCTGCAGATGCTAACGTTAAATAAAGCTGGATTTTAACTTAACTGACGATCCCTGATACTGCTTTGAATGCACTCAAAAAATTTTGCTATAACACAATATTGCAAGAAAAAGCCATTGTGCATGCAAGAAATTATGCCTATCCCACAATGTGATTAAAAGGAGAGAAATCACCAAATCTCCTGGAACAGATTACAGAATCTTCAAACCTTAAAGGGCTAGCATTCAAAAGACAAACACCTAATTGTCAAACCTTCCAGCTATTAAATTTCCAGAAATAAGCGATCAATTAAGGGGGAAAAAATTATGGGTTTTGCCAAAGAGAAAATATAGGCAAAACCCACTACTCATTAATAAGCCTCAAAATTACATGGTCAACCTTAAACATACCATGAGTAGTATATTTTCTGAAAAGCATAACTCTGAAGTTACACATAATTTCTGAGACCCAAAAATGATACACAACATCAATAATGTGAAAAATACATACACTCCAAACTGATTCTACAGAAATGGCAACTCATATGTAAGCATATGAATAAATGAAAGCCACCACAGACAAGTTTTAAGTGTATACATCTATTGCCATGTTTCTGTTTCTGAAAAGATGCAGTTAACACCATGGTTTATTTTACCATTCAGTTCAGTTCAGCTCAGTAGCTCAGTCGTGTCCGACTCTTTGAGACCCATGAACTGCAGCACGCCAGGCCTCCCTATCCATCACCAACTCCCAGAGTTCACTCAAACTCACATCCATCAAGTCAGTGATGCCATCCAGCCATCTCATCCTCTGTCGTCCCCTTCTCCTCCTGCCCCCAATCCCTCCCAGCATCAAGGTCTTTTCCAATGAGTCAACTCTTCGCAT
>SJYA01001068.1:188946-236954 GCA_006410615.1 Neotragus moschatus | reverse complement strand
CTTTTAATTTCATGGCTGCAATCACCATCTGCAGTGATTTTGGAGCCCAAAAAAGTAGTCTGACACAGTTTCCACTCTTTCCCCATCTATTTTCCATGAAGTGATGGGACCAGATGCCATGATCTTAGTTTTCTGAATGTTGAGCTTTAAGCCAGCTTTTTCACTCTCCTCTTTCACTTTCATTAAGAGGCTTTTTAGTTCCTCTTCACTTTCTGTCATAAGGGTGGTGTCATCTGCATATCTGAGGGTATTGATATTTCTCCTGGCAATCTTGATTCCAGCTTGTGCTTCTTCCAGCCCAGTGTTTCTCATGATGTACTCTGTATAGAAGTTAAATAAGCAGGGTGACAATATACAGCCTTGATGTACTCCTTTTCCTATTTGGAACCAGTCTGTTGTTCCATCTCCAGTTCTAACTGTTGCTTCCTGACCTGCATATAGGTTTCTCAAGAGGCAGGTCAGGTGGTCTGGTATTCCCATCTCTTTCAGAATTTTCCACAGTTTATTGTGGTCCACACAGTCAAAGGCTTTGGCATAGCCAATAAACCAGTTAACTGTGATCTCCAGCAGTTCCTAACCCCTCTGTGGGGCTCAGTTTCCTCAGTAAAAATTCCAGTTTCCTATTGGAATTAGATGTTCCCCAAAGGTTGGTTGTGGCTTAAACACTGGATATTCACAAAAGGCCATGTGGGACAGTGGTTAAGATCAAGTGACATGCAGACCAACTGAGTGACACTGAAAGAGACAGTTAATGCCTCCGAGTCTGCTTCCTTATCTGTAATGTGAGGACAACAGTGATGCCCGCCTCACAGGGCTGAGGTGAAGGCCCAACGAGCTGAAGAACATCAAGCACTTAGCATAGGGCTTGGCAAACTGTAAAGGCTTAAGAAATGGAAGCAGCTTTGAAGCCATCATCATCATCACCATCATGCCTTCTTTAAAGGGTCCATAAAGCATATATAGTGATCATGGGCCAGAAAGTCTTTTCTAAGGGACAAAAAATACATAAACCGTTTGTTTTTTTTTTAATTTGGAAAAGAGATCTCACTGAATCACAGGTCCTTCCCACAAACCACCTCATGAGAGAGGCTTCTGTTTCAAGGAGCGCCATACCATACCTTCTCTTCTGAAGAAACAGTCAGCTTGTCACTGGATATCAAGCTGCACACCTGGTCCAGACTTAGGCTAAGAAATTCTTCCCCCAGCATCACCTCTGGAAAGTGCTGCTCTGTTCCAAAAAAAAAAAAAAGAGAGAGACATAAGTTCAGAAAACAAAGTTATAACACACTCCTGACCATCCATGAACCAAGGCCATGACAACCTGTGGGATTCAGAGCAGAGTCGGGGGAGCTCTAGGGGAGGTGGGAGGGAGAGAGAAAGGTAGACATCCTGGCTGGAGGGAAACCAGTCTTTTAATTCAGCAGCGAAGGCATCCCCCTGTGTAACCCTCTGTCCTGAACATCATCACAGAGGAAAATTGGGCACAGAGTTGTGAGGTTATATTTTTTTCCATGCTCCATGAGATTAATAATGGCACTGCAGAGAAACCTCGCAGGGGCCTGCCTATTTAATTGGGCTCATTTCCCCTCAAGGCACAGGCTGGCAGAGCTGCAGACGGTGCCCCCTGCCGCTCAGGCAAACAAAAGTGGGTCAGAACTGCTGCATGGCCAAAGTCTCTGGGGGTTCTGGTAGGAAGTCAGCATTAGAAGCTTGGCAGAAGGGTTCATCCCTTCCTGCCCAAGTCAAGCCTGTTATCTCTGGTTCACAAGGAGGCTCAGCTAACCTTCTGCCCGGGTGTGGCGGCAACACAGCTGCCAAGACCACTGCTGGGAATGGTCCACAGCGGCTGGGCCTTCCAAGGCTGTGATATAGAGGGGAGTTGGGGACAATGAGAATGAGATAAATCTCAAAGCCCCAAGGGCCACATGAGGGAAATGCCAAGGACAGTTCTGACCCTGACATTCTCCCAGGCCACCATCCTGCTCATACAGAGGCAGGGAGATGCCAGGGAAAGAGCAGGCACTTCCAAAAGAAGGAATCTAGTTTCAAGTCCCAGCTGTGTCATTTACGAGCTGTGTCCTGTGGCACCATCCTCCTCATGCGTACAATGGAGATAAAAACCACGTCTCCCTCCCTCCCATGCTCTGATGAGAAAGGAATTGAGAACGTTTTGCAAGCTGCTCCAAGGTGAACCAGCCCAAGAGCTGACAACTCCAGGTGTAAAAGTCTCTGGAGGTCACAGGGTCCTTTGTCATTTGCCCCAGACTTTGCTCCTTCCTCAGTTCTCACAACCCTGCGCCATCACCCCAGGAGCACCTGTGCTCTTTGCCCTCCAGACCTTTCCCCTTCTTCTGTGGTGGTCCTGCTCTAGCCTGAGAGCTTCTTGGAAAATTCCAGAAGCCCCACCCAAACCCCAACAAATTGGTCTGGCTGGTCCCTGGAGTGAGATTCCGAGTGCCCCCATGCCTGGGAGGCCATGCTGAAACATCAGCTCTGCCACAGCTGCACAAGGAAAATAAAATTGGAGCATGCTAATGCTAATCACACTCATCAACTTCTTAAAAATCAAACAAAGAACTTAAGGTTTAAGCCATTTCTTGTAAAAATCATTTTGAACTTTATATGTTGAAAGAATTTCAGATCCAAACAATTCCCATATACCCTTCATTTCATTCAGAGTTCCTAAATGTCAATATTTTACTCTCAAAGTCTGAGTTATAAATAATCTTTTCCATCTCTCACTGGCCAAAAAATGCTCCCCGCTTGCTCTCCACTAGCTTAATAATATAACTGAAACCACAGTTAAAGCTTGCCTGTCCTGAGGCTCAGGGATGTTTGTACATAACAACACAAAGTTAAAAGTCAGATCTGTTACAGATAGAAGCAACTGTCACAACATAAGAAGTTGGTCTTGCTTCTCCATACATCAATAGAAAAAAAATCTTTTGTTAAAGCATAGATTTTAAGTATGAGATTCAACTATCTAACTTTCAGAATATTTAAGACTATAGTTATTTTTTTAAGTATCCATTCTTAAAGATATTTAAATAAAAGTGAACATCCCATTTCTTTGGATGATGGGAATTCTTGGCCTGGAGACTTGGAAAGTAACAGGATTCTCCTTACACACTCTTCTGGCCCAAGAAGTCTTTGGACCAGTCGCCAGATGCACTGACAACATACAAGAAACAGCAGACAGAAAAACTGACCAAGTGTAGGGCAGAGAGTTCCTGGGGACCAGCCATGGCTGAGCTCAGCAAGGGAGGCAGGCCAGCCAACGCCAACATCTCTGTGTCCCAGAGCCATACCTGGTCTTCCCACTTTTATCTTTGGTTGATAGAAAAAAAAAAAACCTAACATTCAGAAGGGGGAAAAGAATAAGAGGAGGTAAGGAAGTGAAATTCTGAGCTTTAAGAAATTCTTCCTCAGAGCTCAGAAAGCCAAGAGACAAACTTGGGTTTTAAAAAGGAAGAAAATGGAAGTGCAATGATGCGTATCCTAGACAACTTGGTGGACAAACAAGAAGTACTCAAAGAAGATAAAGCAAGGCAAAAGGTAGTCAGCCCTCCGCACTTCCCCGTCTCTCACACCCTGGAGCATCGCAGCATGTGAGTCTGGGTCCCATCTCTCTGAAGTTGGCTGCTTCTTTGCCCATCTGGAACCTCCCACTGCAATCCCTTCAGAAATCCTCCCAGGAAGCAGCGTCTGGTAGGGAGGAGACAATAAGGGAGGTGTAGGACAGGAGCTTCTCTCACTCAGGGCTGGCACACTCAGAGACCAAGAGGATTTGCAAGGCATGAGCAGGATACAAAGAAGGGCCCAGAAAGAAACTCCTTCCCTTCTCCTTTCAGCCTGGGACACAGGGCTGAGCCCCAGAGAAGACTTCTTTCTGTTAGCAACACTCAAGACACAACAGGGTAGAAAAAATAGGAACAGGCTCCTCTGGCTAACTCAGTTTCCTGGGAAACAGGAGTTGCCCAGAAGACTCTGTACTCAGGTCAGCCCTCTTCTCAGGCACTTCCTGGAAAGAACCCACTCTGCTCCCGCAAGATACACCTTGAGAATCAGCTTCTGCCTTTAACACTTGTTTGGAAATTTTTTTTTAATTTCTTCTGCTTTGCTGTTAATGTATTAAGGGAGAATGTAGTGACTAATTGTGGCTAACAGTCAGAAGACCTGCGTTTACCGAGCTCCACCTCTATCGTCCCTTCTTCTCAGGCTCTGACTTCATTAATCATAAAATGGGACCATAAAGCCTGACCTCGATCTCCAGGTTGTTCTGAAGTTCAAAAATGATAACATATATTAGCCTACCTTGAGCTATAAGAAACTCTTTAGAAATGAGGGAGAAATACCATGTGCACGTGCACCTGCATTACGAAGCCCAGTCCTGCGGGCAGCACCGCTCACCAACGGAGAAGCCATTTCCACAGCATCGGTCATCTTTTGAGACTGCAGGACCTGCCAGTGAGGCCGTGGACTCAAAGCTCTCGGAATCCCACTTTAATTCCACTGAGTTCCACAAACTTTCTAGTGATGTAAGTATTGAATTTCCTAAGGCTGGAGTTTTCTCATCCATTAAATGGAGCTAATCATAGCACTTAACTCATAAAGGTGTGATGGGCATTAGATAAATACATGTACAATAATTCCCATTTCCTGAGACCACTGCAAGTGCTCCATAACTGTTCATACGTTATGGGCCAAAAGCAGTGTTTCTTCAAAAAGGAAGAAAGTAGAGCTGATATCTACAAGAAGACAACTAGCTTACAAAAGGGTAACATAAGACACCAGTGACTTCAACCCAAAGTCCACAGGGCCATGCCAGGAAATGCACTCCACATTCAATAAAAGAAGGCCAATTCAGAGCATATCTAGAAAACAGCAACAGCTCAGTCTAGCTAGAGCCCAGGCTGTATCTTCATTCATCTAACAAATATATACAGAGCCTCCACCAAGTATGGGGAACTATGCCAGGCTCCTGGGGAGGTAGAAGAGGCAGGCAAGGCTCAATCTTGGGGGACAGGTAGAATGTGCAATGGCACAGGATCTTTGAACCACAGGCAAGCCCCATGAAAGGGGATTCTCCAAAATAAATCTTCATCTTATCTAAACTTATCTAAACTTTTCTTATCTTCTTGCTTTTTTCCCCTTTAGGGAGGAGTGTAAACAAACCAAAAAAAAAAAAAAAAGTTAATTAGTATCTGGTTAGCAGTTCCAATTAACCAGGCTTTACTACAAGTAGCAAACACTGTCTAAGATGTAAGTTTTGGAGACACTGCATTGGGAAAGATCCTCAGTGTTCTCCCTACTTGCTGCAAGTAATAATTTTTTTTCTCCAGCAAAAAAGAAAAAGTCCAAGTTTTGATTAATGAAACATAACGGAACTGTTCCTGCCTATTTGGAGGAGAAATTATGGAGAAGATGAGGGGCATCAGACAATTGTCAATCCTTTCCCCACCAAGCTACACAAATATATCTTCCCAGTGTGGAAAGGATAAGGAAACTGGGTGGCACATTCCCAGGAGAGGGGCACTAGCTGGGTCTTTTCAGAGAAGCAGGCCTGGACAACGTTAAGGGCTTTTCCTAAAATGGCTAACATACTAGATATTCTACGTATATTATGTCACTTCATAGTTCATAGTGAAGTCGCTCAGTCGTGTCTGACTCTTTGCAACCCCGTGGACTGTAGCTCACCAGGTTCCTCCGTCCATGGGATTCTCCAGGCAAGAATACTGGACTGGGTTGCCGTTTCCTTCTCCAAGGGATCTTCCCAACCCAGGGATCGAACCCAGGTCTCCTGCATTGCAGGTAGACGCTTTAACCTGAGCCACCAGGGAAGCCCACTTACATCTTCCAAAAGCCCAGCTGAAGCGAATATCAATATCTCCACTTTACAGATGAAGAAATGGAGGCCCAGAAAGCCTAAGTCATGATCTTAGTATCACATGGCAGTAAGTGGTAGAGCCTGGTTTTGAAACTAATGCTATCTATATAGCCCTCCAGCTTTCTTTTGATTAGTGTTGGCTGATGTTGTTCTCTCCATCTTTACTTTTCACTATGAATCTTCATAATTAAAGTAGGTTTCTTGTACACACACACACAAAAAGAAACTAATGCTATCTATAAATAATAACAAATATTCTGATAAGAATCCTAGTTTCCAAAATAATAAAAGCCTGTCCTGAGCAGGCCATTTTGGTAAAATTGATATAGACATCAGAACATCCTAAGAATCCTTTAGGGATACTGCAGAGAGAGAAAGAAAATATGAATCTAACTGTATTTTCTTTTAAAAAAACAATCTTAGAGTAGTAGTGTTTCAAACATTTTGGCATCAGATCTGGGTTCAAATTTCAGACTCTTGGTTAGAAATCTTTCCCTAACTCACCTATCGGGCTAAAGGACGTGATATTTTTCTGTGTTCCCAAAGTCACCAAAATAAGAAATTAAAATCACAGTGCTCATCAACCCATCTTATCACCTGAGGTCTTTCTCTCATACTGGTACTATGATCCCCATGAGGGGAGGCTCTGTCTTATTTGAGTCTGTCTTGCTTGAATGTGAACCGTCAGTGTCTGCAGATATCAAGCTCTGAAAATACTTCCATTCCCATGCTTCTTCAAGACTTCCTAGGCCTCAGGCAACCTCTCAAGCAAGTTCTAAGTCCATTCCTCCCTCTTGATGGTATGAAAGTGAAAGTGAAGTTGCTCAGTAGTGCCCGACTCTTTGTGACCCCATGGACAGTGAGTGGCCTGCACCAAGCTCCTCCGTCCATGGGATTTTCCAGGCAAGAGTACTGGAGGGGGTTGCCATTTCCTTCTCCAGGGAATCTTCCCAACCCAGGGATTGAACCCAGGTCTCCCGCATTGTAGACAGACGCTTTACCGTCTGAGCCACCAGGGAAGTCAGTTTTGATGGTGTGAAATAAACCTAAAGCTTTGATTAGGTTTATCTAAACTACAAGCCCAGAACAAATGGAAGTGATAACTCATCTATGACTTCTTTGACCTGCAGAGATGAGATGAACCCAGTTATTCCTGGGCCAGCGGCCCAGCAAACAGGTATGAGTGAGTNCAGTTTTGATGATGTGAAATAAACCTAAAGCTTTGATCAGGTTTATCTAAACTACAAGCCCAGAACAAATGGAAGTGATAACTCATCTATGACTTCTTTGACCTGCAGAGATGAGATGAACCCAGTTATTCCTGGGCCAGCGGCCCAGCAAACAGGTATGAGTGAGTGCCTCTGAATGAAACCACTTATCAGGCCCTAGGACTTGCTAACGAAAGGTGGACACACAAACAGAATCAAAACATTTTAGTAGGGTTTTAAAAAAACAGAGCTACTTTAAATCTCTCTCCCCTTCCCTCTATTACTCTATTTTTGGAGAGCAGAGGTAAGCTTTCTTGATCAGTACTTGGTTTTCAGGGCCTATAGTTTCCTTGCTCCAGGGAGAAAGCTCAGCTGCCACAGAGACTAAGACAGATCTACCTGACTACTTCCACAAGGGTCACCACCACCAGCCCTCAGGCTCTAAATTGCACTGCCTCCATTCTCCCTGGGATGGTGGGATAAGAGCCCTCTTGCCCTGCTGACTTAATTCCAGAAGTGTATATACTGTACCTCCCCTTGCTATCATACACACAGAGCAAAGGGCTGTATCAAAACTGCCCAGTTATCAGTGTTGTTGATTCAACAACAGAGTTCTCTGTTCTCCAGAGAATGGAAAGAACAGGAAAGTCTCCTAAATTCCCAGAAGGAGAACAAACTACCTGCATCCACACTAACGCTTCATTTGCCACCTTCAAGGTAGAAGCAGAAAATCAAGGGGAGGCAGAAGTGAGGCAGCGGCCACAGGCAGAGAGGCTGAACTGGCTTGCGGAGTTGTGAAAATAAACAGTGGGCTCAGAGCACAGGCCCTGGAGTCAGGCAGCCTCTTCGTGAATCCTAGCATTGCCACTCACAAACTATGTGATCTGGAGCAAGTTACTGAACTGCTCCAAGGTTTCCGATTCTTCATCTATAAGTTAAGAAAGTAATAACTACTTCTTACAGTTTTGAAGTGTGTAGCACCTTGCCTGGTACCTTGCAAGTATTCAGAAATGGCAGAAACTTCCACCGTGACCATCACCATCATTATTATCTTACGATGCCAAGCTGGAGACAGCAGTTTCACCAGATAACCCTCACTAAGTCAGAGAGTTGTGTTTTTTCAAGTGCCTTGTCAAAGTTTTTTGCTGTCCTTAGTTTAATTACTTCATTCCATGGTCTTAAATGACTCAATCAATCGAAAAAAGGCCATTTCTCTCCACAAACATGTGAAATTCAATGGTTTTTCCATCCCATGGCTGGATGGTTTCAGCTCAGCTTTGGCAGGCTGATGTAAACACATTGTTCAAAGAATTTTAATTGCCATTTCATTAATAGGGTCCCATTAATATCCCTCCCAACTAGCTCTGCTGATGGCCCAGGCATGGTCATCCAATTACCAAACAACAAGATCCCCATAAACCTTGGCCCATGCCTCTGAAGTTAAAGATTAACCAGTCCCTGGAAACAATAACAGTGAGATATAAGAAAAAGGCTATGAAAATATGAGGGTCCTTTTTCCAATTACCTGGTACTCAGCAGAACTATGGCATCAGCAGCTGGGGGCAAGGGTCTTCCCTAGCCTAGTCAGCTTTTAACTATGGGACTCATCCTTCCCCAGCCCAGCATAACTTATATCACAGCAAAAATATGGGGGCATAACCCTAAGGGGCAAACTGGACCCAGAGGAAGCAGAAGGGACTGCCACAGGAAGAAGAGACAGGCCCATTGCAAACAAGAAATCAACCAGGCAGTTAGGTGGAAAGAGCTGGTACTCCAGCCCCCAGAATCGCACTGTGTCCTCCTTCGCCAGGGGGCTGAAGACTAATCAGAAGGCAGCTGTCAACCTTAAAAACAGTTGCTCTTTTTAGACAGAATTTGGCAGTATTTTTTAATGCATACTCTCTACGAGCTACTTTGTGTTATATACTAAGATGGCACCCTACAAACACAATTTCACGGTTACTTACATACCAGTGAGTATACTCCAAAACATTATGTACAAGAATTCCTGTTAAAGCATTTGATGTAAAAGAAAAAAAAAAGGTAACATTAATGTTCATTAAGAGAGGACTGGTTAACTAAATTATAGTTCATTATAGTTCATCCCTATGATGCAGCAGACAAAAAGAGTAAGACTAGCCATACACAAGAGTCTGGAAAGAACTTCAAGATATTGCACTAAGTTAAAAATATATATATATATATAATGAGTACAAAAGTCTTCTATTTGTGTAAGCTAAAAAGTGTAATATATACGTATCTTATAGGGATATCCAAGAGAGTACCCTGCTCCCTTAAGAGGACCTGAGAGATCAACTGTGTATTTCATACCTTTGGTCTTGTTTGAAATTTTTATCATGGATACAAGTTGCTTTTATTGAATACATTCTCTAAAGTTTTAAAAATAGTGGTATAGAAATATGCCTGCTAACATGGAAAGATGTTCAGAATATACGGCTAAGATTTTTTTGGCTGGAAAATATATATGTGGAATGAAAGATGGGGAAAGCTGTACACTAGGGTGCTGCCCATGTGGGGAGGACTGTGGGGCCTTTCCTGAAATAATCACAGGTGGTTGTGTATTAAGATAGCAACCATAATAAGAACAGAAAGTTCATCTTAAAGAAGGAGCGTGAACAGAACTCAGAGGCAGCTTGGGGTTGTGGACAGGTGAAGGCAGAGGCCAGCTGGCCAGAGATAGGGAAGGAGTGGAAGGCAGACATACCCAGCTGTGCATATGTATACAGAGGAGCCACCATCAGAAGCTCCAGGAATGGTCCTTCTCCCGCCAAGTGCGTGCAGTGTTCAGCAAGGGTCATGGTGTTGACGCGAGGAGTCCCGTCTCTCCACCAGGCCCCTTGGGGCTCTGAGGCTCTCTTGCCACAGACGGCATGAACGGCAAGGAGGATCCAGGGCACGGCCCTATGGTGGTACCTACTTCTGCAGGAGGCACTCCTACCTGTCCCTCCCACACTGACCCCAATCCCCTAAACCATGCTGAAAACAAAGCAGGAGGAGCAACCTCCCATTTGAGAGAAAAGAAAACAGGCCTAGGGTCACTCAGCTCCAAAGTGTTGGCTTGTGTGTGTGATCCCTGGTTCTGATCTGGAGGGTCTCCTTGTCGTCTGTGGGCTCAGATACCTCCTGACTAGAGGCATGGGGCCATGGAAGCCTGTAACCACACGGGGCCGACACTGCCCCTTGTGTGTGTGATTCTGGTCAGTACCCACATGCCCACACTTAAATGGGCGAGACAGCAGCTCTGTCTCAGGAGGCAGCAATGGCAGAGCTGCCAGGCTCCATCTAAGTCCGGGGGTTGCAAAACCAAAGACACAAAGCAGGCCCACAGCAGTGGCTGAGTGGGACGGAGTAAGCACAGGTTAACCATTTTTTACTTCTCTACATACCACACAGGGTGAAGTCTTAACTTCACACTGCTTCTTCTAATGTCTCTTCATCATAGTCTTATGACCTCTGTATTACCACACCACCTTAAAAATATGATTTTTATCTTCCCAGTTGCACACAACTGAGGGCTACAAAGAAAGCTCTCCTGGAGCTGGTCCCAGGTTCCCCAGAAGGCCTGCACAACAGGGAGGAGGCTCTCAGCCTGCAGTCACATTGACCGAGCCAGAGAAGGAGGAGGGCCCACGCATGCCGTGAGGGGCAGCCTCCCAACAGGGAAGAGAAGACGTCCATGCCTCACTTCCCCACCCCAAGATGACTAAACACCCCGCATCTAGCAGAGACAGCTGGCCATCTGTCTACAACGTCTGGTTGTTGGAATCTGGTAACTGCATGGCACAGACTTTGAGGTTCACACTTCCGATGGAAAATGCCAGCTCTAGCCACCAACACTCCACAGTTTCTGATTCACAGGGCCACCCTGTGTCCAAGCTGGGCCTGGAAGCCACAGAACAGAGTAGTTATAAACATAGCTCTGGAGTAAACACTGTCTGGGTTTGAATCCTGTCTCTATCTCTTCTAACTAACCCCAACAAATGACTTCACCCCTCTGTGCTTTACTTTCCTCAGCTACTGTATGCTTTAAATGAACATAAAATGCTTAGTCTAGGATGTGACCCAAAGCGAAAGCTCAGTAAACACGAGCTGAGAGTCATCCACCTTGACACTCCACACACACATGTAGAGCACACACCCACGATGCTGCGGAACCACATCACCACGCCCTCGGGATCAGGGAGCACCAAAACCACAAGGTGCTCAAAACCACATCCTCCCCACTCTCCCACAGGTGAGTCTCACCATCAGACAGGGAGAAGGGCAAGGGAGAAAACAGGGATTCTGAAAGTGGAGGAAAGCCAGGCCACAAGACCTATGAGCCTTTGATAAATGTGGGGAGGTCAATACACAGTCCAAACCTCTGATGACCTCATGAGCCAACTACAAAAGGGTGTGATACGTGCTGTGTATGGATGCAAGCATGCACACTCTATTATAGAGAGGCCTGCGGAGGGGAGACAGAGACCTCCTGGCATCTAAGCATTCTCCCTTCACCTCTGCACCAGCAAATGTCCACACGCTGACCTGGGCCTCAGTTAAGCCTTCAGCTTTTGCTGAAGCAGTCTGTGCACATCCCTCAAGAAAGTGGCTAGACTAGAGAAGGCTGGACTAGTGACCACTCCCTGAGAACAGAAAGGAGGTAGGATATCATACCAGGCAAAACAGGCACAGGAGGGACAGCAGAGAAAAAGGAGAGTCAAGGATTAGGGTCAGAAAGAGTCAGAAGAATTCAGAATTAGGCAGACTGGAGAACGTCCTTCACAAAAATCATCATCATTGACATCCTAACATCTGGTCCCATTTGTGTCCTCAGAAACAGACCTGAAGAAGTGAGAGTCTGTATAGGCTCCTGGGGTCTTGATCAGAGCAAAAAGAGGATGTTGAAAAACAGAAGAAATGCTTGTTGACTTGTGGATCAAGGGGCTAACACAGTGCAGAGACCTGGCATGTGAGCAGCTAGCAGGCCCTCAGTTAACTCCCAGACATTGGCTCCCTGGACAGGAGACAGAACAGACAGCAGCCATGCCAGCATTTGGGCAGGGGAAGAATGAGAGGTTTTACTGCAAGGGAAGGAGGTGGCCATAACCAGATCTATCAATTCATATGACCAGACCTGTTTCCTAGGTCACTCATGACCTTCATCCTCAAATCACTACTCCCTATAAAAATCACAGGATTACAAGCTCTAGTGAGAAGAATGTCTCCAAGAAAAATAAAATGGACTCAACAAATTATCTGATGTACTGAGAAGACTGTTCAGCATACCTGTCTTATAAGAGTTAGTGATCATAATACTGTGTAAAAGAAAAAGCATCTAGTCACTGCCTTACCGATGAAAACAAAAGTTTTCTGATAAAAAACCAATTATAACTTAGCCCAGCTGTAGAAATGATATTAGAAGAACAAAGAGAGGGGAACAGTGAATGTATATGCGGGAACGTCTATGAAAGCACAGTTATTCTTCTGTGAGAAGTCAACAGACAACATCTAAAACTAATAAACCCCAATCCAGTCGTATAACATTTTATTTACAGAAAGAGAGGTAAATATCAGATGAAGCAACCTTTGGCTGAATCAGCACCTGTATTTTAATTCTTTCAGAAAGGCAAGTGAGTGGCTCTAGAGAGCAAGACTTGGTATGGAAAAACAGCAGGAGACTCTTATCATTATGAGACTTGCAACAGTATTCGACTTTTCAAATGGTGTTCACAGAACACTTTGATCAAAATAGAAATTTTCCTAAACAAAGATAATTTCAAGACCTAGTTCAACTTATTCTTCCCCCACAAACTCTTCTCGGATCGCCTTTCTCTTCTCTAGTGAAAATTACTGTCTGAACTTTTCATCTGGCAATTAGTCATATTCCGCTTGGCACTGAGCTGAACGCCTCTATCGTTAATTATCTTTCACCTGTGTCTTATCTCCTTGACTAAATCGTAACTGCTTCTCAGTAGAACACACTAGCCTCATAATCTTTGAGGAGTCCACCACAGACCAGGGTATTAAATCCACAGGCTTGGAAAGGTGCAGCTACATTGTTCCCCATTACCTGCGTAAGCATTGGCCTGCTGCAGCAGGTCGGTGCAGGTATGCACATCTGCAAAGGCGCGGATGCCCAGGCAATTGGTGGGATGCAACTGAGACTGCAGGAAGTCACAGCAGTTCTGACGAACGTCCATGAGCTGTAGCAAGCTGGCGGCTGGGAGCAGCACCTGGAAGAGAAGGTGACATTCTGAGTTGCAGGATTCCACCACCAAGGTCTCATCTCCCCAAAGCAGTGCTCTAATCAGACCATGGCCAGGCTCAAGGCCTTTGCATGGCTCTCCACTGCCTGCCAAAGTAAGTCCAAACTTCCCAGCCTGGCCTTTGAGGCAACCCCAGCCTTAGTTTCCACTACTTTCCACTTCATGGACCCTTTGTTGTTGTTCAGTTGCCAGGTTGTACCCAACTCTTCATGACCCCATGGACTTCAGCATACCAGGCTTCCCTGTTTCTCACCATCTCCCGGAGTTTGCCCAAGCACATATCCATTGAACTGGTGATGCCATCCAACCATCTCATCCTTTGTCGCCCCCTTCTCCTCCTGCCTTCAATCTTTCCCAGCATCAGGGTCTTTTCCAGTGAGTCAATTTTTCACATCAGATGGCCAAAGTATTGGAGTTTCAGCGTCAGCATCAGTCCTTCCAATGAATATTCAGGACTGATTTCCTTTAGGATGGAATGGTTGATCTCCTTGCAGTCCAAGGGACTCGCAAGAATCTTCTCCATCACCACAGTTTAAAGGCATCAATTCTTGGGTGCTCGGCTTTCTTTATAGTCTAACTCTCACATCCATACATGACTACTGGAAAAACCACACCTTTGACCAGATGGACCTTTGTTGGCAAAGTAATATCTCTGCTTTTTAATATGCAGTCTAGGTTGGTCATAACTTTTCTTCCAAGGGTAAGCGTCTTTTAATTTTATGGCTGCAGTCACCATCTGCAGTGATTTTGCAGCCCTCAAAAATAAAGTCTCTCACTGTTTCCCCATCTATTTGCCATGCAGTGATGAGACCAGATGCCATGATCTTAGTTTTCTGAATGTTGAGTGTTAAGCCAACTTTTTCATTTTCCTCTTTTACTTTCATCAAGAGGCTTTTTAGTTCTTCTTCGCTTTCTGCCATAAGGGTGGTGTCATCTGCATATCTGAGGTTATTGATATTTCTCCTGGCAATCTTGGTTCTAGCTTGTGCTTCATCCAGCCCAGCATTTCTCATGATGTACTCTGCATATAAGTTAAACAAGCAGGGTGACAGTATACAGCCGTGATGTACTTTTTTCCCAATTTGGAAACACTCTGCTGTTCCATGTCCAGTTCTAACTATTGCTTCCTGACCTGCATACAGATTTCTCAACAGGCATGTCAGATGGTCTGGTATTCCCATCTCTTGAAGAACTTTCTACAGTTTGTTGTGATCCACACAGTCAAAGGCTTTGGCATAATCAATAAGGCAGACATAGATGTTTTTCGGGAACTCTCTTGCTTTTTTGATGATTCAATGGATGTTGGCAATTTGATATCTGGTTCCTCTGCCTTTTCTAAATCCAGCTTGAACATCTGGAAGTTCACAGTTAGGCTAAGGCCCTTATAAGAAGAAAAATAAATAGCAGAGTTCTCCCTCTCTACCATGCAAGGACACAAGGAGAAGGTGGCCTTCTGCAAACTGGTAAGCTAGCCCTCACAAGAAACTCAATCAGCTGGAACCCAGATCTAGCACTTACAACATTGTGAGAAAATTAGTTTCTGATGTGTAAGCCACCCACTCTGTGGTATTTTGTTATGACAGCCCAAGCTAAGATAGACATTTCCTACATGGCTATAGATTAGAATCCCCTGGAGAATTTTTAAAATACTGATGCCTGGGTCTCACCCCGAAAGATTCAACTCAATAGGAATGGGATGTAGCCTGGACAGTGAGACACTGCTAAAGTTCCCTAGGTCCTTATAATGTATAGTCAAGTTGAGAACACTGCCCTATAGCCCTTAGTTAATATTTTTATTCAGAAAGATATTTACTGAATAGCTAACACACTCATTCACTATTTAATTACTGAGCAACTATGTGCCAGCCTATAAGATTCAGCAGAAGTCAGACCCCTGATCTTGTTCTAGCATCTACTGGAATGAGGGCATCATCCCCAAATCCATCAAGACTCAAACAAACACACTCTACTCTCCCATCAACAGATAAATAGTAAAGAACATCTTGGGGTAAGTTCTCAGCAAAAAGAGAGCTAAGGTTCCTTTTAAAAGGTCATGAGAAACACGAGTATTTATACTGTACCCTGGGAGACAGAAACAAGTTCCTGCTCAAGTGTGTGTGCATGTGTTTTTCCTAAAAGCCAGGGAAGACTAGCTTGAACAGGCCAGATGGGTGCTCAGACTGACAACCCTGGTCAAGTTCCTTTGGACTTTGCCACAGCTCCTGAAGTCTGCCCTCAGATTAAAAAAAAAAAAAAAAAAAAACCCAGAGTAGTTGGCAAAGTCCTTGTCAACCCAGCTTTGCTACCCATCCTCTCCCCTAGCCTGTGGAAGGCACAGACAGTCTGAGAGTGACTTAAGAAAAAAAAATCAGATAGCTATGAATAGTTTGGCTTCAGATTGCATTACTTGGGGACCCCAAAACAATCCCCATGTTCTGAGTCCTTGCTTTCAGCTGCTCCCCTGGCTCTCAGGGAGTGTCTGGGCCAGCCAGACCCCAGCTGTTTGCATCCACCCAGGCTTGCCCAGGAAGACATACATAGGCTGCAGATGCATTTGATTTCTTGACTCAGTTCAGTTCAGCCACTCAGTCATGTCCAACTCTTTGCGACTCCATGAATCACAGCATGCCAGGCCTTCCTGTCCATCACCAACTCCTGGAGTTCACTCAAACTCAAGTCCATCGAGTCAGTGATTCCATCCAGCCATCTCATCCTCTGTCATCCCCTTCTCCTCCTGCCCCCAATCCCTCCCAGCATCAGAGTCTTTTCCAATGAGTCAACTCTTCACATCAGGTGGCCAAAGTACTGGAGCTTCAGCTTTAGCATCATTCCCTCCAAAGAAATTCCAGGGCTGATCTCCTTTAGAATGGACTGGTTGGATCTCCTTGTAGTCCAAGAGACTCTCAGGAGTCTTCTCCAACACCACAGTTCAAAAGCATCAATTCTTCAGCGCTCAGCTTTCTTCACGGTCCAACTCTCGCATCCATACATGACCACTGGAAAAACCATAGCCTTGACTAGNCCAAAGAAATTCCAGGGCTGATCTCCTTTAGAATGGACTGGTTGGATCTCCTTGTAGTCCAAGAGACTCTCAGGAGTCTTCTCCAACACCACAGTTCAAAAGCATCAATTCTTCAGCGCTCAGCTTTCTTCACGGTCCAACTCTCGCATCCATACATGACCACTGGATAAACCATAGCCTTGACTAACAGAGCACTATAAAAGTCTTTTTCTTTTCTTTTCTTTTTTGAGTGATTTAAATTTTAGAGACTGATTGTCCCCCAAAACAGCTCTGAACCTCATCTCTAGTTCTCTTCACCTCCATGAGCTAAGGCTAAAAACTGCCCCACTGCCCCATTCTTGGGCCTTGTCTCATCACTAGAGTAACCAGCCATCCAGGTTTGCCCAGGATCGAAAGACTTCCCAGGACACAGGGCTTTCAGTGCAAAAGTTGGGGTCGTTGGCCCCCTTCCTCATTCTTGCCCACACAGAGACGCCACCAAGAGCCTCTACTATCAGTGGTCCTGCTCCAGAGCTAAGTGCCTGCTCTCAAAGGGAAGTTCATCCTGCCTGGAAGATGAGACCTCTCCCTCATGACAGCTGAGTTCTAGAAAACATCTCTCTCCTTCCTCTCCCCTCCCTCTCCGCTCTCTCCTTCCTCTCTGCTCTCTCCTTCCTCTCCCCTCTCTCTTCTACCCAGCAAGACAACTGTATATTACCATCACATTCTCGGTATTTTCTGAACCACTGATTCATTCCTGAGAAGGAAAAAGATAAGATCACCACTGGAGAGTTTGAGACGGTAAGTGAACACAGTCAGGCTCCAAATCTGACCACCTAAGTTCCATTCCCACAAAGCAGCTATAAACTGGGGAACTCAATTAACCTGTGCGCTTGCTCAGCCTAGCCAAACAGATTCCAGGACCAGATTAGTCTCGGCCTTCTAGTAAAGTGGAGAACCATTAACCATTCTTGCTGAATACATACCAGGAAAGGAAAGCTGTGTTCCAAACTCCCCAAATGACCTCCATAACACGTGCCCTAAACAGCACCAGCTACAAACCCTAAAGCCAGGCCATGAGTTGACCGACCATCCCAGTTTGCTGAGACCTTGGCAGTTCTAGCACTCAAAGTCCTGTGTCCCAGGAGAGTCCTCAATTCTGGACAAACTGGGACAGTTGTTCACCCCAGAACAAGGAACTTGTATTGAGTTACACTGAGAAGGCCTGGTGGGGAGGACTAATTCAATGCTATCCAGCATACACCCTACTCGGGTGTAGGAGCCCCCAAGGGTCAGATGTGATTAGAGGATGCAATGGACAGCAGCCCTTTAGTGCCACAGAGAAGGAATTTCTGAGAGTCCAATCCCCACCCCCGAGATTGCATCCCAGCCAAGCTAAAATGCTGTCGTGCCAGGGACACGCCCCCCCTCTCCCTTGCCCTCTTCTTTACCACAAAGTCAGTTGCACAGTTTGGTGCTAAAATTTTCAACCGCATGACAACTACCCAAAGAAATGAAATAATAAATACTTCCTTAACACACTCCTTAAATTATACTTTCAGTTTTTAAAACCTCTCTGGATATAGCTACCCACACAGCTTTCAACTTCCTCACTGTTCACAAAACCCACGTGGCAGACAGAAACTTTCAGAGCTTCCCCCATCCAGCGTGGGTCCACTCCTGCCCTAAAGTGTTCCCAAGCTGACATCCCAAAATGAGCGGAGCTGGTGGTTTCTCTAATTGCCCCTTCCCTCTCTTTGATCCTATGCAGTGATCTTCCCACTGCTTGCTTCACATAGGAAGGCATGAAGAAGAGCCAAGGGAGTCAGAATACTGTATCACTGCTCAATTGCTAAGTCTCGGGGATAAATAGGGGCCTGGCCCAGTGGGGCTCTGGGGGCTGCACACAAGGAGAAGCAACACAGGTCCTCAGAGGCTACGAAAGAGCAAAAAACATCCAGGAGGTGGTCTTCACTTCCCTCTCCTTTCCAGCCAAGGCTGGAAAATGATTTACTCTTCTCTTCTCTTGCCTGCAGCTCGACTCCCTCAAGCGGTAGCAGTAATAAGATTAGGAACAAGAGGCCAAGAGCAGGTCCTCAGCTTGGAAGCAAGACTGTCCTGGTGGAACTGCTAGGGCTGTGTGGCTTGGCCCTTGGAAGGAGGCTGAGACCTGAAAAGGAGCAGTTGGCGGGAACCACCGCAGGAAGGGAAGATGACCCTGGGTTAAAAGCTTTCCGCTTGCCTCTCGCTGTCTCAGCATTTGGGTTCTGGGAAAACAGGCCCTGGAATGACCCTCAGCAAAGAGTTTACAGGTTCCCTTCCAGCTTGCAAATGGCTTCCCCTCCATTTTTCATGCCCAGGCCCTGTTGTTTTTTTTCTCTCCCTCGGATAACATGAAAACCCAGCAGAGGATATCCCGTCACAGAGTTTGTTTCCTTTAACAAAAACAAAAGGAAATGCCCTGCCTCAGAAAGCACCTACTCCTGGAATTTCAGAGAAGTAGGGCCATGCACGGAGGGAGGGTACCAGTCAGAGGACCAGGTGACAAGGCTGTCCAGGGCCTCTGCCCCCCGCCCCCCAACCACATACAGCAAGTTCTGCCTCTGCGAGCACCAGGCATGAGTCCTGGCACAAAAACAGTACTGAACAAAAAGTTACTGAGAGAAAGAATAAGGGGGTGGGGTGGGGGTATACAGGAGAGTTAGCAGAACTACGCTAATTAAATGTGTCACTTAGAACATTTAGAAAAAAATTTTATGGTAGTGTCACTTAGAATTTTGACTTCTCCACTTACCAGCCATGTGACTAAAGGCAAATTACTTAACCTCTCTCTGCCTCTGACTCCTCAACAGCAGAATGAAGATGGTAATCAGTTCAGTTCAGTTCAGTCACTCAGTTGTGTCTGACTCTTTGTGACCCCATGAATCGCAGCACGCCAGGCCTCCCTGTCTATCACCAACTCCCAGAGTTCACTCAAACTCAAGTCCATCGAGTTGGTGATGCCATCTAGCCATCTCATTCTCTGTCCTCCCCTTCTCCTCCTGTCCCCAATCCCTCCCAGCATCAGAGTCTTTTCCAATGAGTCAACTCCATGTATGAGGTGGCCAAAGTACTGGAGTTTCAGCTTCAGCATCATTCCCTCCAAAGAAATTCCAGGGCTGATCTCCTTTAGAATGGACTGGTTGGATCTCCTTGCAGTCCAAGGGACTCTCAAGAGCCTTCTCCAACACCACAGTTCAAAAGCATCAATTCTTTGGCGTTAAGCTTTCTTCACAGGCCAACTCTCACATTCATACATGATCACTGGAAAAACCATAACCTTGACTAGACAGACCTTTGTTGGCAAAGTAATGTCTCTACTTTTGAATATGCTATCTAGGTTGGTCATAACTTTCCTTCCAAGGAGTAAGCATCTTTTAATTTCATGGCTGCAGTCACCATCTGCAGTGATTTGGGAGCCCAAAAAAATAAAGTCTGACACTGTTTCCACTGTTTCCCCATCTATTTGCCGTGAAGTGATGAGACTGGATGCCATGATCTTAGTTTTCTGAATGTTGAGCTTTAAGCCAACTTTTTCACTCTCATCTTTCACTTTCATCAAGAAGCTTTTTAGTTCCTCTTCACTTTCTGCCATAAAGGTGTAGTAATAGTACCACCTTAAAGGCTTGTCATTGGACTCAAATGAAATAATACATTTAAAGCAAGTAACACAGTGTTTGGCGCATAGGAAGTCCTTAGTTACGCTGGTTTTTATTATTCATTAATACAAGCTGAAGTCAAGATTCTGATCAGGCACATCATAAGAAATTCGAGTTGACCACATTAACAGGGCACAGCAAGTTAGAGAGAGCTGGATTCAAACCCCAACTCCACCACTAACTACCTGTGTGACCGTGGGTAATGTCCATTTCACCCCTTGCAACATCAGTTCCTTCAACTGTAAGAGAAGAATCATGGTAGAACCTTCCAGTAGTGGTTACAATAATTAAATGAAATAATGCATGTAAAACAAAATAACGCATGATCAACACGTGCTTTGCTTACAGTGACTATCGATTTGAATCAGTTTTGAATTGTTGCCTCCACTGTAGAAGGGCAGTTCAGTCTCTCCAGGGTATGTGTGGCTGGAAAGAGAAGCAGGGCATAATCTCCCAGCCATTGAACCAAGCCCCAAGTCTCTAACCCCTTGTTTTCCCAGGAACCTCTGCGTACACGCCCTCAGTGCAATGAATCCTCACACATACTGTCTTCGGAGACAGCTTGTGAGCAACTCTCAGCAGATAGATACATCACAGCACGAGGAAGCAGCCACATTTTGATCTAAAACTTTCTCTTAACCAGTTTTGGTTTTCCCCCAAGGTCATCCCTGACCAAACCAGAAAGTTAAGGAAAAAAAGGAAAATAGTTCACATACATGATTGATTCCAAACTGCAGAGTTTTATTCCATGTGGTGCTTCCCAGGGGAGTCCCTGCACATGCAGCCTCTCCTCACTCCCAGATAATACTGAATGCAGCAGGTCTCTCCAGGCTCTCACAGGCCAGCGGGGTCACAGACAGGCGGAAGAGGAGGCAGGCCTGCACACACCACGCATCCTCAGTGAGGTCTGCCCTTAACCACCCTCATCAAGGTGGTGATGAACATTCTCTGCTTCCTGGGTACCTCCACTCTGGCCCCTACCACAATGGAGGGCACTCCTTTGCCTGGCCACCTGTCTCCCCCTTCAGACATGTGCTCTTTGGTGAAAACGCTTCTTTGTTCACAGTGCTCTCTATGCCTACCCTGTCTGCTGGCACACTCCTCTAAGTGCTTTACCTATAGTAATTCATTCAATGCTCACGCCAACCCTAAGAGGTTAAGCATTATTATTATGCCCATGAGACAGACAAGAACACTGAGGCACAGAGGGGTTAAGTACCTTGCTTGGGATCACACAGCTAGAAAATGGTGGAGCCAAGATTTAAAGGCAGACAGTCTAACTCATGACCACCCAAAGAATGGGCACTATTATGATTCCTGTTTTACAAATGAGAAAACTGATCCTTGAGGCAGAATGTTAGTGGGGGTGTCAGAGAAGCTCTAGTTTTCCTCACTATGAGTACAGCTAAGATTTATTACCTTGAAAGGATACAAAGCAAAATCAGCAAAGGGAAAAGGTACATGGGGCAAATTTTGGAGAACAATAGCCACAAGCTTCCAGGAGTCCTCTACGAAGAAGTCACAGAGAACACACTTAATCCCTCCAGCAATGAACTGTGACAACACGTGCAAAACATCACCAACCAGGAAAGCTAGCCTGACTCTGAGAGGCCAAGATGTGAGTCAGGTGTCAGTCACACAGGCACCTTCTGCTTAGCATGGACTGAAATTCCAAACTCTCAGAAGGAGAGCAGGTGATCAACATAAACCATACTGCTTGCACAAACAGTTTAAGCAATGCAAGCTACTACCATTATCACTAGAGGAGTGGGAACTCTCTCAAAATTCAAGTTGCCAGACTCCGGATGAAGACTGACCTTGTAAGCAAGCCTTTCTGAAGATAGCAAGCAGGCTTGCTATGTTAACTCTTTTCTGCACATTCCTCTATCACTTTCATGTTGATAGTATCTCTAATAAAAGATTTTTAAAAAATATTTACCCCCCTACACATTTTTTAGGTTGACATCAAGCATTTTTCATTAAAGTTGCAAAGGATATAATTTCCTGCATTTTGTAAATCTCAACATTTATATCAGTCTCAAAAGCACCTAAATGAATTTAAAAGACATGGTGATTTCATATATCACCCATTTAAAAAAATTTTTTTCCACACATGCCCTATACATATTTTATACTAAATTACTTTGTACTTGCTGTTACTGTCCAAAAGTTATTCAACTGCTTAAATTCTGCTGCTTGACCTAGTATGTAACCATGGCATTGCCCACTCCACTCTGGATGGGAAAGACCAGAAATAATGGCATGGCTATGCATTTTACTGTGCATAAAAGAAATTTCCGTTTTAAAAGGGCAAGAAAGGATTAGACTAGATCACTGTAGAAACTATATCACCCAAAAGTCTGTCTAGGAGCCAGAGACAAAAACAGGCTATACCCTGGGCAGGCTCTACCTCGGTTTGCCTGTATCCTAACACCCCTACCAGAGTACCATTTACCACACAAAACTAACTTCTACCCATCCTTCAGGCCTCAGCTCAAATCTTATCTCCTAAAAGAACCCTTCCTAGATTCCCTACTTCATTCAAATTTTTCCTCTCCTTCAAAGGACTTACCATAATTTATATATAAACATTACTATTAGATACACAAGACAGATGAGTGTCTGTCTTTACCCTAGAACATAAATTTCATGAAAGGAGACAATGGAATCACCTCTGCTCACTGGTACAAACACAATGCCCAACAAAGTGTCTGGCATATGAGAGGCCCTCAAACACTCTGGCCAGATGGAATGAA
The DNA here is from genome assembly GCA_006410615.1 of Neotragus moschatus. Taxonomy (NCBI): domain Eukaryota; kingdom Metazoa; phylum Chordata; class Mammalia; order Artiodactyla; family Bovidae; genus Neotragus; species Neotragus moschatus. The sequence goes on along the minus strand of SJYA01001068.1, from coordinate 214,135 downwards.
TATACAATTAGCAATCTGGCCTCCCAAACATCTCAACCCTAAAAAGGGCATGGTGTTCTGAATAAGAGAAATATGTCGTGGTATTTTGCATATCTCTCATCATCTCATATAGTTTAATTTATCCCTCTCACAATATAAGGTAGAATTTTGCTTTAAAAAAACAAACAAAGGAAGAAAAACCTTTCATATCGCATATAATTTCCATTACTTTAATAGCAAGATCCTTAATGATAAGAAATAGCACATCTTGTGTCTGCATTTGGCCTGGTGTTTCACAGGCTTCCAGAGTGGGCCACACCCTCCACCATCCCACCTTCGGAGCCCTGACACTGATGTCTCACACCCCACAGTAAGGATACACACCTCTGGGTGAAGCAGTATCTTTGCTGATTCCTCTTTTCTAGGCTCCAGATGGCTGAGAAAGAGACCAGGGAGGCAAAAGGAGGCCGAGGCACAGACAAGCCACCTAAGGCTGGTGCTTGGCACCTCCATGGGCTCAGAGGCATTTCACTGACTAACATTGACACGAGAAAAACTTTTAACAGCCTCACAAGCCAATACTCAAAATCCCTGAGATGAGATGATGACTAGGGAGAAGAGGGGTCACCCAGGCTCCAAGAGTTTGAATCAGCATGAGTTAAGGACTTTCTGCTCTGGGGCTCAAGCTCATTCTGAGGGATTATGGCCTAGTGGTTAAAAACATGGGTCCCATGGTCAGGCAGGCAGGATATGAGGGTTGTTCGCCCTGGCCACATATCTCAGGATAAGTCACCCACTCTCTTTGAAGCTTCAGTTTCCTCTACAGTTACCAACTGAATTGTGAGGGTTAAACGAGATGATGATGTAAATGGGCGGTGGTGGGGAGGGGCTGAGTATATGATACACTGAGCTATCAGCTGGAGCTGAGTTTACCTGGACGTTCTCTTCAGTCACCTCAATCTCAGCCGTATAGATATAGTCAATCAGCTTACTCAGGGTCTGCCCATCCACATCCTTGATTTCTATCTTCTTGGCTTTACTCTCAGACATGTCACCTACAGTTCAAAACAAAAACAAAATGGACATGAACTTGGTGCCTAGGATGTGCTTAACTTTCACATGGTCTCCTACCCTGTCTTGGCAAAATAAAAGCACTATCGGTGCTCCTGGAGCCAGCAAAAGGAACACTCAGCCCCAGAGTAGGACACACTAGCGGACATCAAGGTCACATCAACTTCGGGTCTGTGATCATCCACAAGCCCAATCTCAAGCATTCTCTAACTCTATCCATTGCCCCTTTTCATTTTGAAGGCAAATCTATACACGAGAAAGCATTCAACCAAGTTCCTGCAAACTTGCACACAGGGGGCCAGAGAAAGTGAACAAGGTATGAACCTGTCCTCAAGGAGCACTTGGTCTAGTAGGGCAGACATATTAAACTATATGAGATGATGAGAGATGTGCAAAGTACCAGTAGAACAACTTTTTTTTCTTTTAACCAATTATTGAGTGCTAACTATGGCCAAGCACTGGGCTTAGCACTTTAAACAACTGCCTCTATTAATCAATGACTTAAGAGCATTATTCTTAACACCCCCATATTACAAATAAAGAACCTGAGGCACAGGAGCAAATTGCCTACAGTCACACATGTGGGAAGGGGCCAGGCGAGACTTGAAAGCCAGCAGTCTGACTCTAGAGTCCACACTAGGAATCACTGTGGTAAGCTAAATCCAAAGAATGCAGAAGATAGAGCAACACACCCTATTTGTGGAATCCTGGAAGGCCTCCTAATAGGAAGTCACATTTGAGTTGGCTATTCCACATGCAGCAAAGGTGGGGAAAGATGAGCTGGATGCAGGAACCATCAGTGCAGTGACAGAAAAGTACCAAAAGGATAAATGTAGGGGAGCAGTGAGAGGGTAGCATGGCTGGTATGTGAAGTGACAGTGAGGGGAAGGAGGCTGGAGAGACAGCTAGGAGAGGACTCGCAGAGCCCAGTAGACCATGCAAATGAGTCGGGACTTTATCCTAAGAGTAGCACCACTGAACGGTTTTAAGCGAGGGAATGACATCAACAGATGGGTGTCTTTGAATGAAATTTTGGACACATTGGTGGAGGCTGGACCAGTGGCAGGGAGAACAGATGGGAGGCCCTGATAACCATCCACGAAAGAGAGAACACAGGCCTGTGAACTAGGGCAGCAGAGGCACCATGACTGTGCAGTCCTGAGCCCCCTGACCGCAGCCTGCTCTCTCTGTACAGCGCACATAGCTCTGTCTAGAGCCAGGCTCATTCAACCAAGGTTGCTGGTTTCAGGAGGAAAAGACAGGCAAGATGTGTCCTTGTAGACTGAAATGCAGGGTAACGTGACTGCAAGAAATGGGGCTTCAGAAGTCCTTACATAAGTGTGAAAACAGAGCCTGGGCGGTTGTTTTCTGTCTGTGGAATCTGTGCACTGGAGCCAAGCAAACACAGGACAGTATAGCTCGTGGGCTGCAGACGCCCACCTCCAGGCTGCATGGACTATGCGTGATTCCTCCACCAACCCACAGTTCCCAGCCTGATACACTCTAGATACGAGTGACGCCAGAGAGGGAGGAAAGATGGGGGCACAGAGACCTATTCCAAACCCTGCTGGCTCCCACTGATCAGGCAGCCCAGTGATCCCCAGTCTATTCTCTTCTCTCTGACGGCCGGTAGAAGCCAGCAAAATGGCCTCAGCATCAAGAGCCCTGAGACAGGACAAAGAGGCAAAGAGGAAACAGGAAAAGATTGTGAGTTTCTCCTCTACCCATAAAACAAGCTTTCACAATCTCTCTCTTGAATATACTCCATGACAAACAAGAACACACACATAACGAAATCAAAAGTTAAATTCTCCTCTCCAAACAGCTCTGAAGATGTTCACTAGCAAAGATCTAGTTGGTAATGATACTGCAGAAGATCATCAAAGATAGCCAATTCTCAGTTTAAGAACTTGGACCTTAGAAAAAAGGCTGGGAAAAACAAAAAAAAAAAAAAAAGCAACCTGACTACAAGAATCAAGAGACTCAGAAGTCTTCACTGAGTGTGAAATCAGAGAGAGCCTGGCCTGATTGCTTGCTCTCTATGGAAGTAGAGCTTGGGAGTCAGGTTACGGTTTTATATCTTGGGGGTAAACAAGTGGAATCTCCTGAAATTGTATGAAAATATTTGTACATATGGGCAAAAGTTTGATTTTCTGATGAGATGAACAATCATTTTCATCAGTCTTGAATACCCAGAAAATGTTGACACAATTTTCTAGACAATGGGATTTATTTTTCCCTTGCTTCTTTATATGAATCAAAAATTTCTGCACTAAGTACTTAAAATTCCAACAAGCAAGGAAAAACTGAAAAAAAAAATCTAGGGCCTCAAAGACCATATCTTTTCTGATAAATTTCCGTTATAGGAAATTGGAAACTTATATTAATATAAATCATAAGGACTTGTAAAATCCAATTTAATATCTCTGTGAACCAGTAGAAATTACTGCATCAAAAACAAAAAAACGCTGAACGTGGTAGTAATAATAGTTGCTACTACATGCCAGGCCCTCAGGGTTTACACACATTATTTCATTTAGTCCTTGTAACAACCCTAGGAGGTACGAGATACTGCTTCCAATTTATAAATTATAGAATTGGCATATCAAGAGGCATTTGCACACAACTAGTAAGAGGGCAGGGCTGGGATTTCAACCTTTGGCCTAACTTTAGACCTCATGTCATTTTTAATAAATCCCTCTATAATTTAAACCTGACCCTAATTAATGACCTTGACAAAAGTATTCCTAAAGAGTGAAAGTGTTAGTAGCTTAGTCCTGTCCAAATCTTTGCGACCTCATGGACTGTAGCCTGCCAGGCTCCTCTGTCCATGGGATTCTCTAGGCAAGAAAACTGGAGTGGGTAGCTATTCTCTTCTCCAGGGGATCTTCCTAACCCAGTGATCGAATCAAGGTCTCCTGAATTGCAGGCAGATTCTTCACTGTCTGAGCCACGGAGGAAGCCCATTTGACATATAACAAGCACTTAAATACTGGTTGGAGCAGAGAAAGAAAGAAAAAAGAGAGGCTTTCNCTGGAGTGGGTAGCTATTCTCTTCTCCAGGGGATCTTCCTAACCCAGTGATCGAATCAAGGTCTCCTGAATTGCAGGCAGATTCTTCACTGTCTGAGCCACGGAGGAAGCCCATTTGACATATAACAAGCACTTAAATACTGGTTGGAGCAGAGAAAGAAAGAAAAAAGAGAGGCTTTCTCTTGACATCTCATAAGTCCACAGACTACAGTTAATTCTGAAGAAGGAGAAATCATCAAAGACTTCTTCACTTTGCTCTTTCACTCACCTCTGCTACTTTGACAAAGTATTTCTAGAGGACAGAACATAAGCCCTGTAAGTCCCTCTATCTTCAACGTTAACCCAAGAGCCCTCTTCTGCTGATCTTTCCCAAGAGGCCCAGCCCAGCCAGCTCAGACTCTGAACTTTGAGAAAAGAAGAAATGCAGATGGCCAACAAGTACATGAAAAGATGTTCAACACGACTAATGATCTGTGACATGCACATCAAAACCACAATGAGATATTACCTCACACTTGTCAGAACAGTTATCATTAAAAACAACACAAGTAACAAAAGCCGATGAGGATGTGGAGAAAAGGGAAGCCTCCTGCCATTTGTGGGAATGTAAATTGGTACAGCCACTGTGGAAAACAGTATGGAAGTTTCTCAAAAAACTAAAAATAGAACTACCACATGCCCTAGGAATTCCATTCCTGGCTGTATATCCTAACCCCCCCATAAAACCAAAAACAATAATTCAAAAAGACACATGCATACTAATGTTCACAGAAACATTATTTATAATTGCTGAGATACGGAAGCAACCAAAGCGTCAATCAACAGATAAGTAGATAAAGAAAATGTGGTCTGTATATATGATGGAATACTACTTAGCCATTAAAAAGAACGAAATTTTGCTATTTGCCGCAACATGGATGGACTTGGAGAGTATTATGCTAAAGTGAAAAAAGTCAGACAGAGAAAGACAAATTCTGTATATCACATATGTGCAATCTAAAAAATACAACAAATTAGTGAATATAACAAAAAAGAATCAGACTCACAGATATAAAGAACAAATCAGTGGTTACTAGCGGACAAGGAGGAGGGGAGGGGATGAAGAGGTACAAACTAAGGTATAAAATAAGCTACAGGGCTTCCCTGGTAGTCCAGTTGTTGAGAGTCTGCCTTGCAGTGCAGGTAACACCAGTTCTATTCCTGGTCCAGGAGAATCCCAATTCTGCAGAGCAAAACAACTGTGTGCTGCAGCTGCTGAGCCTGTGCGCTAGAGCCCACGAGCCGCAGCTGCTGAGCTCACGTGCCACAGATACTGAAGCCTATGTGCCTAGAGTCTGTGCTCCACAACAAGAGAAGCCACACAATGAGAAGCCTACATACAACTAGAGAGCAGGCCTCACTCTCTGCAACTAGAGCAAGCCCCCGCGCAGCAATGAAGAGTCAGCTTAGCCAAAATATATATATATATTTTTTTTAATAAATTAATAAAATAAGCTACAAGGATATATTGTACAACACAGGGAATATAGTCAATATTATATAATAACCATAAATGGAGTATAAGCTTTAAAAATTGTGAATTTTATTGTACACCTGTAACTTATATAATGTTGTAACAGCAACTATACTTGAACTTAAAAAAGAAAAAAGAAAGAAAACATCAGTTGTATATGTTTTGTCCTCTGTTAACATCATATCCTGTTCTTTCAGATAAATCTTGATCTACCTAGCAAGGGCAGATATTTGTTTGTTCATTCACTCAATAAGCAAGTATCAGATAGTCCCTATGGGCAAGGCCCAAGGACACCATGGTGAACAAGTCATGTTCCCAGCCCTCATGGAGCTCAAACTAGTAAAAAGATGAGTAAACCAGCAATTTCAAAGTGTGTTAAATGCTAGAAAAGGAGACTTAATTTAATTTAAAAGGCTCTTAAGCAGGAATTCCTCTACCCTGAACTGTATGCAAAATAATGAGCANGAGGATGTGGAGAAAAGGGAAGCCTCCTGCCATTTGTGGGAATGTAAATTGGTACAGCCACTGTGGAAAACAGTATGGAAGTTTCTCAAAAAACTAAAAATAGAACTACCACATGCCCTAGGAATTCCATTCCTGGCTGTATATCCTAACCCCCCCATAAAACCAAAAACAATAATTCAAAAAGACACATGCATACTAATGTTCACAGAAACATTATTTATAATTGCTGAGATACGGAAGCAACCAAAGCGTCAATCAACAGATAAGTAGATAAAGAAAATGTGGTCTGTATATATGATGGAATACTACTTAGCCATTAAAAAGAACGAAATTTTGCTATTTGCCGCAACATGGATGGACTTGGAGAGTATTATGCTAAAGTGAAAAAAGTCAGACAGAGAAAGACAAATTCTGTATATCACATATGTGCAATCTAAAAAATACAACAAATTAGTGAATATAACAAAAAAGAATCAGACTCACAGATATAAAGAACAAATCAGTGGTTACTAGCGGACAAGGAGGAGGGGAGGGGATGAAGAGGTACAAACTAAGGTATAAAATAAGCTACAGGGCTTCCCTGGTAGTCCAGTTGTTGAGAGTCTGCCTTGCAGTGCAGGTAACACCAGTTCTATTCCTGGTCCAGGAGAATCCCAATTCTGCAGAGCAAAACAACTGTGTGCTGCAGCTGCTGAGCCTGTGCGCTAGAGCCCACGAGCCGCAGCTGCTGAGCTCACGTGCCACAGATACTGAAGCCTATGTGCCTAGAGTCTGTGCTCCACAACAAGAGAAGCCACACAATGAGAAGCCTACATACAACTAGAGAGCAGGCCTCACTCTCTGCAACTAGAGCAAGCCCCCGCGCAGCAATGAAGAGTCAGCTTAGCCAAAATATATATATATATTTTTTTTAATAAATTAATAAAATAAGCTACAAGGATATATTGTACAACACAGGGAATATAGTCAATATTATATAATAACCATAAATGGAGTATAAGCTTTAAAAATTGTGAATTTTATTGTACACCTGTAACTTATATAATGTTGTAACAGCAACTATACTTGAACTTAAAAAAGAAAAAAGAAAGAAAACATCAGTTGTATATGTTTTGTCCTCTGTTAACATCATATCCTGTTCTTTCAGATAAATCTTGATCTACCTAGCAAGGGCAGATATTTGTTTGTTCATTCACTCAATAAGCAAGTATCAGATAGTCCCTATGGGCAAGGCCCAAGGACACCATGGTGAACAAGTCATGTTCCCAGCCCTCATGGAGCTCAAACTAGTAAAAAAGATGAGTAAACCAGCAATTTCAAAGTGTGTTAAATGCTAGAAAAGGAGACTTAATTTAATTTACAAGGCTCTTAAGCAGGAATTCCTCTATCCTGAACTGTATGCAAAATAATGAGCAGACTGGAGCACATATTTACTTTTTTGTGGAAAAAATCCATTGTTTTCATCAGNTTTCAAAGTGTGTTAAATGCTAGAAAAGGAGACTTAATTTAATTTACAAGGCTCTTAAGCAGGAATTCCTCTATCCTGAACTGTATGCAAAATAATGAGCAGACTGGAGCACATATTTACTTTTTTGTGGAAAAAATCCATTGTTTTCATCAGACTGATGAACCTGACCTATTCTAGGGCCACAAAAATTTGAGTCTGGCAGAAGCATAGCACATAAAAGGAGGAAGGAGGAGAGATGGCTGAAGATACAAGCAGGCTCTGGACAACTTGAGGGCATTGTGCACCATGCAGAGAAATTTAGACTTCATTCTAAGGGCAATGGGGAGCCCTTGACAGACTTTAAGCAAGTAAGGAATACATTAGATTTTTATTTAGTAAATATGACTATAGCCACGGTGTAGAAAATGGGTTGGGATTGACGGAACAAAATGGGGGCAGGTTGACAAATTAGAAGGCTGCTGCAAAAAACTGGGTGAAAGACGATGGCAGCTAGACTAAGGGACCACGTCTTAAACTTCTTTAAATCTTCAGACTCTACATTCAGACCAGCACCTAGAAGTCTCCAAGAAGCATAGTGAGCCCAGGAGAGCACGGCATAGTCTCAACCTAGCAAGCACATCACATGCACCAAAGTGTGAAAGTGTTGGTTGTTCTGACTCTTTGTGACCCCATGGACTGCAGCCACCAGGCTCCTCTGTCCATGGGATTTTCCAGGCAAGAATACTGGAGTGGGTGGCCATTTCCTTCTCCAGGGGATCTTTCCAAACCAGGAATCAAACCTGAGTCTCCTGCACTGCAGGCAGATTCTTTACTGTCAAAGCCACCAGAGAAGCTCACGTGCACAACAGAGCTCTTTTTAGGTGTAAGACTGCCCAAAGGCGGAAGAGGTGCATCAAGGGGGAAAATCTTTCACCACCACATAAGACAGGAGGGCTAGAAAATCACTGGCTCATATCCTAGATTGCTGATAGAAATCCAACCCCCTTATTCAGCCAAAGGAGCCTCAAGAGTGAGAAAGGAATGGTAGAATGGCTGTGAGGTCTTTCCAAAGAGCCAGACACAGGACACCAGTCACCCCTCAAAGCTGTACAGCAAAGGGAAGAAAAAGTGCATTCAGGAGTCCTTGTGTTACAGAACTCTTCTTCACTCCTCAATCGAATCCTTACTCTTGAAAGTTAGTTTCATGATCTGGGTAAAAAGAAAACAGAAGATCCTTACCCTTTGCACCATGATCCTGCCTGGGTGTTAGGATGGTTATTATACTCTCTCACCCCTAACCTTCATCTGTCTAAGTCCTAAATGCCAACTCATTTGGCTAGAGTTGAGACCTGTGCCACATGTTAGCATCACATGAGGAAAAGAAATAACCTGCCACCTTGCTGAATCCCAGCCAAGCCTCCTGCAGGTAAGGTTTGCAGGTGAGCCATCTATGCCAGATAACTGCAAAAGGTTGACCTCTGTCTCCTGTGAAATAAGGACATTCCTGGCCCTGCCTTTATGCCAAAGCTGTGTGACATTCAAAGGAGATAGTGAGAGTGTGAGAAGTGCAGCAGCAGGATTCAGCAGAGCTGCAGTGCTGGAGATCATCCCAGCACCCAACCTCCGTGGAATCTCAATTGAATCTTTCCTCCACCTGGAGAGGTCTGTCTCCTCAGGTGGAGTACCAAAACAGGAAGGAAATGCCTATGTAGCCAGAGATGTTTCATGTCAACCCCCACCACCACCAGGGCAGCAGGTATCAGAGCCTCCCCACACATCCACATGAGCTGTATAAACTATGATGGGCCCTACACATAATAAAAGTTAGCTTTATTAAGTACCTATTCTGTGTTGGGTGTTCTTCCCTGGTGGCTCAGATAGCAAAGAGTCTGCTTGCAAGGTGGGAGACCTGGGTTTGATCCCTTGGTCGGGAAGATCTCTTGGAGAAGGCAGTGGCAACCCACTCCAGTATTCTTGCCTGGAGACTCCTATGGATGGAGGAATCTGGTGGGCTACAGTCCATGGGGTCACAAAGAGTCAGACATGACTGAGCAATTAACACTTTCACACTTTCATTCTGTATTGGGTGTCTTATTTCCCTTACCTGTATCTGTTCCCTGCTTATTGTTATTATTGTTTTGTTGTTATTATTCCAGTCTCACAAACAAGGAAACAGGATCACAGAGGTTAAGTAACTGCTTACAAACCTATTAGTTGCTGGAGTCAGGTCATGATGGCTCCAAAGCCCTTTCTAAGACACCACACCATCCCCTAATGAAGGTGGCATTACCAAAGAGGCCTTTGCATCAACAACTCCAAACATCCTCTATGAACACTTATAAAAAATTTCCATCTAGTGGTTCTCTCCAGTGAAGATCTGAAATTTCAAGACTCAGCTACGTCAAGTGCAGACAAGTCTACCCCAGACCATCTTGGTCAAATCAGTTGCACCTTAATGGATGCTGGTAGGTGTCTGAACAGTAGTCTCTTTTCCAGGGTGCTACACAAGCCCATGTTGAATTACATCAACACAGGCTTGAATGACATCCAAATCAATTCTTGAAAAAAAGTCACCATTTCTATATCAAGAGCAACACATTTTTAGATATGACTACCGCACCCATCACCCTCAAATCTAGGACACTTAAGCCACAAAAGGGCATCTGACTTTGATGTGGTGTGTTAGGGACAGGAAGAAGAAATCCTATGACACTCTAAGCTTCTTCCCTGAGATAACCAACTCTAAAAGACACATGGAAGACCAGGCCGTTTCTCCTCAATCCCATACAGACTTTGATCTTCCTTTTTTTCTACCCCCCTGAACTATTCTACCCAACTTCTAACTCCTTAGGGGCAAAATCCTCAGAGGCCAGATCCTATCTATTCTGACTCCTCCCTCAAGGCCCTCTTAATACAAAGAAAAGATTCTACTCCCTAGTGTTCCCTCCCTCCCTACTCCATTGCTTTGGATTAAGTCATGCTAAATTGCACGATATGCAAAGATCTTCAGACATCAATACATCATTCAGACACTCAGAACACAGGCAAGGTCCAAGGCCTGGTGGAGTCAGGCATGAAGAAAGCCCGAAACAGTGGTTCTACGTGATGAGTGCATGCCTAGAGGTGACTAAAAGAGCCTGGCCCTGACTGTTCTGCTTGTGGCTGGTTGGTGTCCACTCCTTCCAAGTCCCTTGCCTCTTATCTCCAGCACATTCCTGACTCTCCTTATTTCTAGTCACCATATATTCAAAGATACCAGTTGAATATCAACCTGCATCTAAAAGCAACTTTTCCTTAAAAAAAAAAAAAAAGCCAATCTAATCAGCCTCAGTGTGTAATATCATTATACTAGAACCAGAAGAATGGGACAGCTCACTCCCAGGGCTTCTTGTGGGACAGAGCTCAAATGTCTTTTCCTGAGCCCACATATTCTTTAGAACTCGGTTCTTTTAATACACAAAATGGTTCTGCTTTTAAAATTTTGGATGATATGTAAGGATCTGTATGGAGTACCAATACTATAGGTACACAGAACCCATAGTAAAGGGCATGCTAAAAACAGGGGGGGAAAGTGACTAGGCTGTTTTGGGGAAATTATCTTCCCCTGGAATGGAGGTGCTAGATGGAGAGAAAGGGGTTGAGGGGAATCTTAAGTATTCCATACTCACAGGGAAAAGGACAGGGTCAGCCCTGCTGGCCTCCCCAGTCACACAATTCTAAAGGAGTAGACTGCAATTCAGGTGACTGCCCATCCCAGATCCTCTCACAGGCTGGTTGCCTTTGGACACTCTCCTGTGGACACTCAGACCTCAGTTTCACATTTACTCCAAGTTATGGGAAGGACACTATCAAGGAGTGGGGCTGATATCTGGAACCATCAATGGACATTCGGGCAATATGAACTCAGCAGACAAACAAATAAAAACACGTTAAGCTTGAGTAAAAGATCTTAATCACACCACTCAAGGCAGAAGAAAGCCACATATATTTTCTCTTCTTTTTCTTTGGGGCCTTAAACATGCCGATAGAAACAGACTTAACAAGAGTCAGCTGGACCTTTTCACTAACCTGATAATGAGAACAAAATTTTGCAGTTACTTTTTTCGTATACCTGTTTACCAATATTTAAGCAAAATCAAAGGACCTCAAAAAATATACAAATCTGATACAATGCTGATGGAAGCATATGCTGGTACAACTGTCCCAAGTGTTGTGGAGTTGAGACACATGTCTCACAAGGATTCAAAATGTGCACACACTTTAATCAAGTATTACTACTACTACTACTAAGTCACTTCAGTCATGTCCGACGCTGTGCAATCCCGTAAACGGCAGCCCACCAGGCTCCGCCGTCCCTGGGATTCTCCAGGCAAGAACACTGGAGTGGGTTGCCATTTCCTTCTCCAACGCAGGAAAGTAAAAAGTGAAAGTGAAGTTGCTCAGTCGTGTCGGACTCTTCGAGACCCCATGGACTGCAGCCTACCAGGCTCCTCCGTCCATGGGATTTTCCAGGCAAGAGTGCTGGAGTGGGGTGCCACTGCCTTCTCCATAATCAAGTATTACTTATTCTAATTTTTTTTCTGTAACGAACATATATATGAATAGTGTTTGGATGAACATATGGATAGGTGGATGGGTGGGTGGATGGATGGACAGACGGACAATGGATGGAAGGAAAGGAGGATAGGAGGATGGATATTAACCAGATTCAATGGAAGCCATGGGCTGGGTCACACATTAGACTGCTTTCTTCTCTTGATTCTCTTTTCCTTTTAATTACTAGAATCCAAGATCTGATCCAGAAGCATATTTTCTCTCCCTTTTTAAAATCACTTTGTTTTTGCTTAGGCACTTCCATGAACCCAGAGGCAAGTTCATCAGCAAAAAAAAAAAAAAAAAATGGAGTCAAAAGTATAATTCATTGCAATTGCAAGTGGACTCCTCTTTTAATACTAGACTTAAAATCACATACATGGAGAAAAATGACTGTCAGAGCTATTTAGTGAAGTTGCAACTAAATTTGTAGATATATTATTTTAAAAGAAAGAAAGATGGATGAAGGACAAGGAAATAAAGAAATAAAACCCTTTCTACTAGAGTTTGAGACTACTTCAAAGAGAAGTGGCTCAAAATTTTCCAGGTAATGAAACTAGCTGGTTTTCCAGGCTGCATTATGGAATTCCTAGTACAAAGCTCAAAGTGAGGGAAGCGTGGCTTGGTGCACTTAGCAAAAGCAATGCTCCAGGTTGAGATCAGTCCTTCACATGATGAGCCAAGAGGACACATATGGGGAACTCTCAAATAACAAGCTCTAAGTCCCCACCACCCCACCCCCCATCAAGAACCACTCCTGCCCAGCAGAGGCTGTGTATTATATTAGGAAAAGGACAAGAGCCTATTCAGGAAACATGTGCNTCAGTCCTTCACATGATGAGCCAAGAGGACACATATGGGGAACTCTCAAATAACAAGCTCTAAGTCCCCACCACCCCACCCCCCATCAAGAACCACTCCTGCCCAGCAGAGGCTGTGTATTATATTAGGAAAAGGACAAGAGCCTATTCAGGAAACATGTGCTTGTACTCACCCACCCTAGCAATCCCACATTCATTCATCTAAGCTTCAGTTTTTCACTGTCTCCTAAACTCCAGGCCCTGGAGTGGGCACTAAGGATTCGAGAGTGACAAGACATGGTCCCTGAGTGCCCAAGAACTCACAATCAAGGGTGGGAGACATTTTGTTCATTTACAAATATTTTAGTGCTAGTGTGTAGCAGGTACTCAGGATATGGAAACAAAACTAACAAGATCCCAATCTTTATGGAACTGATATTCCAATAAGGAGACACAGGTAAAAAAAATACTTAAACAACTAATGAGTATGATTTTCAGATAGTGATGAGTTATGAAAAAAAAAAAACAGAGATGAGTTATGGAGTAGAAGGAGACCTAGTATGGAACTATGGCTCAGGTGGTCAGAGAGGAGGTGGCACCTGAAGTATAAACTGCAGGGTGATAAGCGGTGAGTATATGAGACTCCAGAGCATGGGCACCACAGACACCAGGAAACAGACAGGAGTGCAGAATGATAGTGACCAGACTCAGAGGAAGCACAGCGTACAGGTGAACATGTGGAAGGGACAGCAGACCTCGTCCAGGGCCGCACTCGGGCCAGCTGGCCTTCAGTCAGCCATGACAGATACAGCACTGCCTGCGCCTGGCTCAGGGGAGAGACTGTGAGGTACCGCAGCCAGGAAGCTCACCCCACGGGTTTAAGGGAATTCGGGCTCAGAAGTAACGCACGTGGAACAGATGGACAAGGCTGTTTGGCACGTCCAGGAAACAGGGGCTCCCGGCAAAGGCGCTGAGACAGAATGCAGACGGTGAGTATACTTCTGTCGTACTCTTTCCACCCTAGGCCCGTCATCACATCTCCCAACTCTCTCCCAGGTTTAGTCGCTGAGTCATGTCTGACTCTTGCAGCCCCATGGACTGTAGCGGGCCAGGCTCCTCTGTCCATGGGATTTCCCACACAAGAATACTGGAGTGGGTTGCCATTTCCTTCTCCAGGGGATCTTCCCGATGCAGGGACTGAACCCGGGTCTCCCACACTGCAGCAGCGTCTTTACTATCTGAGCCACACTCTCTCCCAACACTGCAGTAAAAGGGCTAGAGGCGGCTCAGGGCCCCTGCCTGGAAGAAATGGCTAAGGACTGACAAGATGTGAAACAGCTAGGCCAGCCAGCCCCGTGCCAGGAGTCCAGAAGCCAAGTTCCACTCATTCACCGTGTGACCTCAGGCAAGTCCCCTCCTTGCTCTCAGTCTCAGTGTCCCCAGACCGCAAAATGAGAGCGAAGAAGCCTGAGGGTGAGCCCAAGAGTCCACATTTCTAACAAGCTCCCTGACATGATTACGAAACACAACAAAGTCTGAGAATTCACAGCCTGTGATTCTACCTTTGTTCCTCAAAGTGAACTGCAGTAGGGGCTGCATGCTCGACAGGTCTGGCTGAGGCTATGAGTCCATCACAGTTCTTTGTACCTCCACAGTTCAGAGCAAAGAATCTGGCACATAAAAGCTCCTCAGGGTGGAGCTTTCTCTTTCCTCCCCAACTCATACCACCACCCTCAACATTCTCCCCGTCGGGACTGCAGTCCCACAGGTGTGGGTTTACTGTCTGCCCCTCATACCTGTGAACATTGCACAGAAGTAGGGNGAATCTGGCACATAAAAGCTCCTCAGGGTGGAGCTTTCTCTTTCCTCCCCAACTCATACCACCACCCTCAACATTCTCCCCGTCGGGACTGCAGTCCCACAGGTGTGGGTTTACTGTCTGCCCCTCATACCTGTGAACATCGCACAGAAGTAGGGGCTGCAGGCTGCCAGGACCACACGGTGGGCTTCTATCTCGACATCTTCTGCCACAATCATCACGTCACACAATAGCTGTTTGCTGTAAGACACCAGTGAGGGGAAAGGATCGGTCACAGCACAAACACCCACCCCCAGTCATACAAGGGTATTTTTTTCTCCCACCCACATTCCATACTATCACTGTCCATGGCTGTCAAATGGAGCTGCCATATCTTGAGTCAGGCAGCGGAATGGACTCATCACCTTTTCCAAGTCCCTGATAAGCCTGACATCCATGCTTTCCTGAGGCACTCAACTCTGTAGAGATCCAACTACAATGTAGCTGCAAATTCAGGGCTCCTCCATCTGTCTTCACATTGCTGTTCACCAACTCTACCCGCTCCGACTGAGACAGGGGGATAGCTCACAGAGCAGTGGGAACAGTTTCAGGCTGTTAGTTGAGTGACTGAATGAACACCAAGGAGCATGAGCACGCTTCCTGAGGTGTGCCACCAGTGAGAACAGGTATTAACTATTCCCCAAGTGATCCACTCACTGCCTATGAAACACTGGTAAGAGGCCAGCCATGTTTGGAGGACTTAAGTATACTTCTCTTCCAGGTTTAAACCCAGGTTGAACACTATCATCAAAGAAACTCCATGTATACACACAGTGCTCCCTAAAGACCCTGTGCAAACTCCAATTACTGCAATTGTTAAGAAAACTGTAACCATATTTTTACTTGTTTTTCACCCCAAACAAGGTGACAAACCTTTGAAAAGGACATATTTATTGTTATATCCTAGACACTTGGCTGAATGCATAGCACACAGTAGGCTCAAATTTTTACTAATAAATGAAGGAAGGAAGGAATGATATTTTAAATAGGATCAGTCTACACTCAGAGAGGGAACAAATGTTTGACTACTTTGAAGACTGCAAGGATACTACAAGAACTACCAATTCAAAAATTTTTCCTCTACCAGCCTTTCAAATTCTTATCATGGCTATTATCATTACAATAGCTAACATTTTTTTAATTACATGTGCCAGGCATTGTTCCAAGCACTTTTTAAAATATATATTATTTCATTTAATCCTCTCTACAACCCTAAGATGTTTAGCTATTAGTATGTCCCATGTTTCAAAAGAAGGAAACTGAGACTCAGAGACATTAAGTAACTTTCCAAAGTTTACACAGAAAGGGAGCAGTAGAGACAGGATTTGAATATAAGGAGCTGAACCCAAGAACCCATGTTCTTAACTTCTATATCCTGGTCACCACTAGTCCCTCCCTCAGCTTGAAGCACTAGAAGTGGGAGGGAAGACAGGGAGATTAAACACAGTTCAACTGTGACCCACTGGCAGTAGTTACTTGCACACTATACTGAATTGTGGATCACAACAAACTTAAATTCTTAAAGAGATGGGAATACCAGACGACCTGACCTGCCTCATGCCTCATGAGAACTCAGTATGCAGGTCAGGAAGCAACAGTTAGAACTGGACATGGAACAACAGACTGGTTCCAAATAGGGAAAGGAATATATCAAGGCTGTACATTGTCACCCTGCTTATTTAACTTACATGCAGNCTCTGTATGCAGGTCAGGAAGCAACAGTTAGAACTGGACATGGAACAACAGACTGGTTCCAAATAGGGAAAGGAATATATCAAGGCTGTACATTGTCACCCTGCTTATTTAACTTACATGCAGACTACACCATGGGAAACGCTGGGCTGGATGAAGCACAAGGTGGAATCAAGACTGCCAGGAGAAACATCAATAACCTCAGATAAGCAGATGACACCACCCTTGTGGCAGAAAGAGAAGAACTAAAGCGCCTCTTGATGAAAGTGAAAGAGAGTGAAAAAGTTGGCTTAAAGCTAAACACTCAAAAAACTAAGATCATGGCATCTGGTCCCATCACTGCATGGCAAATAGATGGGGAAACAGTGGAAACAGTGAGAGACTATTTGTTTGGGCTCCAAAATCACTGCAGATGGTGACTGCAGCTATGAAATTAAAAGATGGCTGCTCCTTGGAAGAAAAGTTATGACCAACCTAGACAGCATATTCAAAAGCAGAGACATTACTTTGCCACAACTGTCTGTCTAGTCAAAGCTATGGTTTTTACAGTAGTCATGTATGGATGTGAGAGTTGGACCATAAAAAAAGCTGAGTGCTGAAGAATTGATGCTTTTGAACTGTGGTATTGGAGAAGACTCTTGAGAGTCCCTTAGACTGCAAGGATGTCCAACCAGTCCATCCTAAAGAAAATCAACCCTGAATATTCATTGGAAGGACTGATACTGAAGCTGAAACTCCAGCACTTTGGCCACCTGATATGAAGAACTGATTCATTTGAAAAGACCCTGATGCTGGGAAAGATTTGAAGGTGCAAGGAGAAGGGGACAACAGAGTATGAGATGGTTGGATGGCATCACCGACTCGATGGACATGAGTTTGAGTAAACTCTGGGAGTTGGTGATGGACAAGGAGGCCTGGGGTGCTGCAGACTATGGGGTTGCAAAGAGTCAGACACAACTGAGTGACTCAACTGAACTGAACTGACACTGAATTGAGAAGTCTGAGGTCATGACTGGGTTCCACATGAGAGTGATGAGATAATATAATGAGTCTTCCATGGTAAGTAGATGGAACAGATGCTACATATTTGCCCTCCCTGGTAGAGCATATTAAGCCAACTACTCAGATATTAGTCCAGGTTCACTTTTCAGAGAAATAGAGTCATAAAGCCTGAGAAGGCTAGAACTGCAAATGCCCTTAGAGATCACCCTATGATGCTCAGAGAGGTGACCCAAAACCACAAAAGCCTTAGTCTTCAATTCAGTTCTGACTCCAGGTACAGTACCATTTCTGCCTCATGATTTGTTGATACTTAGAATGGGAAAAGACAGAAACTAGGTTAGCTCCAAAAGGGAAAGGGGATCAGGAAAGATTCAGCACATGGAATAAGGAACCAGTGAGGGGACTTCTGGGAAAGGTCAGACCTCTAGTCAGACCTTTGTCAAGAAGCAAAACCTGGGGGATGGGACCTCATCCCCCAGTGAATAGCACACCCTAAACACAAACCTTATCAGAAGAAACCAGCTCAACTGGGAACAGAATTGGCTCTGAGTCAACAAGCTATAAGAACATGAACAAATTGACCCCACCAATTTTCTCATCTTTCTTAGCTGCCTTGGGACATATACCATGTGGGCCAAATGAGATTGTAGGTACTACTTGAGAATAGTCTTGTTTAAATTTGGATAAAATATATTTTAAAAATGTATTCCCAACATGAATAGATTCATCTTGGACATTTTCATTTCTGTTAAAGATTTGGGAGAGAAAATAGAGTTATCAGGGCTATTTAAAAAGGCAAGTAATTTTTTTGGTAACTGGTATTAATATTTTAATGAGGAAAGTATTGACATAGATGAGTCACAGATGCTGAACAAATTTTCAATGTCAGGTACTGGGAAAGCAAATAAAGTGGGATATCTTACCTAAACCCAGAAAGGCTGATAATTCTTGAACAAATGAAAAAGAGACAGGAAGGAAAAAGGAATAAAGATGGAGAATCCAGTCAGCAAATAAATGAGAGCAGTTCTGAGAAGCAGGAGGTGCATCTCAAGGCCAGAGAAACTCTAACCTGGGAAAGTAACCAATAAAAACTTGCCAAACACTCAAAGTAGGCTTTCCCACCACCTGTCTTCACACTGGAGACATCTCTGTCTCCACTACACAGAGAAGAGGGAAGGTGCAGCTCCAGAGGCGCTGCATGGCTCATAAGCACTTCTGAGGCCAGTCACCAGAGAGCCTGTGAGATTCTTTTTCCTGAGAAATCACATACTCCTCCAAAGGACGATCTGGAGGAAAGTTGAGTTACACACAATGTGTCTAAAGGAAATACAGTAGAGACGTTAGGAAGGAGCTCAGACCCTGGAATCAAACTGACCAGGATTCACGACCCCTGAGAATCATAGAACTGACATGTGCTGTAAACAAGATAATGAATAGTGTTAATAAAAAAAAACATTCAGTAAATATTAATTGATTTCTTGTCTCCCTTTTTTCCACAAAATACTTCATTTATGATTAGAGTAAGTTTTGGACATGGTAAATTTGAGCTGCCTTTTGGATATCTAAGTTGGGTTGTCAAGTAGGCAAGTGGATACTAGGGTCTGGAATTTACAGGCAAGAAATGGTTAAGAAGTTGGGAGAAGAAGAAGAACCAACAAAAGAGATGAGAAAACAGCCAGTGAGACAGGAGGAAAACCAAAAGGATGTGGTGCCCAAAAAGCCCAGTGAAAAGATGGTTGCAAAAAAGAAGGAATGATCAATTGTATCAAATACCACTAATAAGTAAGATAATATTAATGTGGCAAGCCAGGGCAATTAGGCAAGGAAATGAAATGAAAGGCATAAAAACTGGAAAGAAAGAAATAAAACTATCTCTATTCACAAATGATATGATCTTGTACATATAAAATCCCAAGGAATCCACTAAAAAATTAGAAGAATAAATAAAGGAGTATAAGAAAGTTGCAGAATATAAGGTCAGTATACAAAAGCAATTGTATTTCTGTAACTTGAGGTGAACAATCCAAAAAAGATATTTTAAAATCTCCATTTACAATAGCATCAAAAAGAATTAAATATTTTAGGAATAAATTTAACAAAAAGAGTGCAAAGCCCATATCTTAAAACTATAAAACACAATTGAAGGAAATTAAAGAAGACCTAAATAACTGGAAAGACTTCCAGTGTTCATGAATTAGAAGATTAATATCGTTGAGGTGACAATTCTCCTCCAAAATGTTCTACAGATTCAACACAATTTCTATCAAACTCTCAGCTGCTTCTTTGCAGAAAGGGACAAGCTGAACCTAAAATTCATAAGTGCAAGGGATCTAGAATGGCCAAAACAATCCTGAAAAAGAAAGGAGTTGAAAAACTCAGGTATCCCAGTTTCAAAACTTAAGTGCGTATGTGCTCAGTCACTCAGTTGTATCCGACTCTTTGCAACCCCCTGGACTGTAGCCTGCCAGGTTCTTCTGTCCATGAGATTATCCTGGCAATAATACTGGAGTGGGTTGCCATTTCCTCCTCCAGTGGATCTTCCCAATCCAAGGATCAAACCTGCATCTCCTGCGGTTCCTGCATTGGCAGGTGGATTCTTTTACCACTGAACCACCTGGGACACTTACTACAGAGCTAAAAACAGCATAGTAATAGCACAAAGATAGACATACAGATCAATACAATAGAACTGAGAGTCTAAAAGTAAACACTCATATTCATAGTCAGCTAATTTCTGAAAGGATGCTAAGACCATTCAACTGGGAAAGAATAGTCTTTTCAACAAATGGTGCTAGGATTAAATGGATGTGCTTTGTTTGCTAAGTCACTTCAGTTGTGTCCGACTCTTGGAGACCCTATGGAGTGAGGCCACCAGGCTCCTCTGTCCATGGGATTCTCCAGGCAAGACTACTGGAATGGGCTGTCATTTCCTTTTCCAGGAGATCTTCCTGACCCTGAGATCAAATCCACATCTCCTGTATTGGCACGTGAGTTCTTTACCACTAAATCAACTTGGGAAGCCCAATTAGCTGGATATCCCCATGCAAAAGAATTGTAAAGTTAAAAAAAAATAAATAAAATAAAAAATAAAGAGAACACACACACACACACACACACACACACACAAATGAAGTTGGATCTCTGCCTCAAGTCATACACAAAAATCAATTCCCAATGGATCAAAGACCTAAATGTAAGAGCTGGATCTAGAAAACTCTTAGAAGAAACATTAGGGTAAATCTTAATGACTTTGGGTTAGGCAATGATTTAGATAGGATACCAAAAGCACAAAAAAACAAAAAATACATTAGACATCAAAGTTCACAACTTTTGTGCTTCAGGACATCAGGAAAGTGAAAAGAAAAGATACAAAATGAAAGGAAAACTTTGTAAATCATATGTCTGATAAAAGTCTTATATCTAGAATATATTAAGAACTTGAAACCTTACAACTCAATAACAAGTAGACATATAACTCAGTATAAAATAGGCAAAGTATCTTAATAGAACTCTCCAAATAAGATATAGAAATGGTCAATGATGACATAAAAAGATGCTGAACATCATTAGTTATCAGAGAAATGCAAATCAAAACCACAATGAGATAACTCCTTACACACACTAGGATGGTTATAATCAAAACATAGGATATAATAAGTGTTGATGAGCATATGGAGAAATTGGAACCTTCATATACTGCTGATAGAAATGTAAAGTGCTGTGGAAAACAGTCTGATAGTTCCTCAGAAGGTTAAACATAGGTTTTATTTGACCCAGGAATCCCACCCCCAAGAGAAATAAAACACACATTGACACAAAAACTTGTTTCTGAATGTTGCCAGCAGCAACATTCATAATAGCCAAATGGTCTCAAATTTGCACATCCATACGATAAAATATTATTTAGCAATATAAATGAACGAAATACTGAGACATGCTATAGCATGAATGAACCTTGAAAACATTATGCTAAGTGAAAAAAGCTGGTCACTAAAGATACATTATATGATCCCAAAATAGGCAAATCTATAAAGACAGAAAGTAGATTAGTAGATTAGTGATTGTCTAGTACTGGGGGGGCAGGGTGAGTGGATAGGAATAGGGGAATTACAGCTAAAGTATACAGGATTTGGGAGAAGTGATAGAAATATTCAAAAATTGACTGTTGGTTGCCCAATTCTGCTAATATAATAAATACCATTAAAGTGTATAATTTAAATGGGTGAACTGTATGTTATATGAATTATATCTTGATGAAGCTGTTATCAAAATTTTAAAAACAGCATATATATCTGCAAAAGATGAAAAGTCTAAATCAATAAGATATATGTACTCCAATGTTCACAACAGCACTATTTGTAATAGCCAAGACATGGAAGCAACCCAAATGCCCAGATGATTGACTTAAGAAGATCACACACACACACACACACACACACACACACACACACACACTGGAATATTACCCAGTGATAAAAAAAAGAATGAAAAATCGCCATCTGCAGCAACATGTATGGACCTAGAAAATATTATGCTTAGTGAAATAAGTCAGAAAGAGAGAGACAAATACTATACGATGTTACATGTGAAATCTAAAANCACACACACACACACACACACACACACACACACACACACACTGGAATATTACCCAGTGATAAAAAAAAGAATGAAAAATCGCCATCTGCAGCAACATGTATGGACCTAGAAAATATTATGCTTAGTGAAATAAGTCAGAAAGAGAGAGACAAATACTATACGATGTTACATGTGAAATCTAAAAAATAATACAAATGAATGTATGTACAAAACAGAAACAGATGCACACACAGAAAACAAATTCATGGTTACCAAAGATGAGGGGAAAGGCGCAGACTAGGAATACAGGACTAAAGTATATAAATTACTATACATAAGAGATAGCAACAAAGATTTACTGTACAGCATAGGAAATTATACTCAATATCCTATAACCTATTAATGAAATATAACCTGCAAAAAAAATCAGTATACTATATACTTGAAACTATTAATAATACAATATTATAAATCAAGTAAACTTCAATTTTAAAAAGTTATACTAAAAGCAAGAAGTAAAAAATAATGTAAAGGCTAAAAACAAAGATACACTTCAAAAGAAAAACAGAAAGCAGTATATTAAGGTAGCTCATTACTGCCTTTATTATTATAGTAAAAAAAAAAGCATATTGGACAATAATCAAAAAAAAAAAGATGAAGCATAGAATTGTTTGCAGTGGATAGACAAGAAATTAAAACTGTAAAGATGAGATATAAGACTGTCTCTCATTTTCAGGCCTGATCAGGAGGTGCTTTTCCAACAAGGACCACGTACGTGCCCACTTGCTGGCTGGCCAGTAAGTCAGAAGACAAACAGCCATCAGGGTTCTGCTGCTCAGCAGCAGCTGCTGGTCTGACCAGAGCAGAGTGATGAAGTACAAAAAGAGGAGGAAGGTTGCTTGGTGACCATGCCAGCAGCTCATTTTCTACCATGGAAGTATAAAGAATAGGAAACAGGTGAATTGTGTGATTCATAAATTGCAAAGAACGTGTGTGCCTGAACAAAAGAAGCTTAAAATTGGAGGAGGGGAATGTGAAAATAATGCAGGAAATAATCCCAGGTCCCTGTAATATCAGGTAACATTTCATTAGCCTGATCCCTGGATGTCCAGGTGCTTCACCCTGGCCTTCCTCCAAACAAAGTATGCTTCTCCCCAGTTCTGACTGAAATTGCCCAAATCAATAAAGTGTCTATTCAGGCCGCCTTTCTCTCCCTGCATCACCCAGTCCACTCTAGTTTTTTCAGTCAGTCATCTAAATACCTTACAACTTGATGTAATCTTTGAACACCACTAGAACGCAAGTGAGACTGAGGGGCAAGGCTTTGATTGTCCCACCTACTGCCGTCCTCCTGAAGCTCATCATCATAAGTTCACGCAGAATGTTCAGTTTGCTGCAGGGCCTCATAAAATGTCTAAGGAATAGCTATTCTTGTCATTATGTTACTTTCTGCTTCAGTTAGCAATTCTACTTCTAGGAATGAATTCTATAGAAATAACTGTAAATGTGCACCAGTACTTAACATTAGTGCTGTCACTGTTCTAAGCACTTAACTTATTCTCTTAACAAGCCAGCAAGACTGGAACTATTATTAGCCTCATTTTATGGCTGACAAAAGTGAGGTTGGGGATATTAATTAACTTGCTCAGGGTCATGCAGCTAATCAGCACTGGAGCCAAAGTTTAAAACCAGGCTGTCTATGGCTCCAGAGTCTATGCTTGTGACCAGCGCACTATCCGGCCCTACACAAAACCACAAGGAATTTACGCAAGGAATTGGAAAACCTAGACATTCAACAACAGGGAACTGCTTTTAAAAAAACAACTGAGAAACATTCAACCACTTTAAATGAAGTTGTAGAACAGTTAGTAACATTTAAAAAATTGTTCAACAAAATGTTAAGAATAAAAATCTGGTTGAACACACACACTACGTAACAGATGATCAACAAGGACCTACTGTATAGCACAGGGACTTCTACCCAATATTCTATGATAACCTATGAGAGAGAAAATCCTAAAAAGAATGAATATACGTATAACTAAATCACTTCGCTGTACATCTGAAACTAACACAATTGTAAATCAACTATACTCCAATAAAATTAAAATATTTTTAAATTAAAAATTACCTATAAGGAAAAAAAAAATCCAGTTGAGACATACATTTTAAAGAAAAAAAGATCTTCTCCTAAATGTTAATAATGGTTTCCACTGTGACTTTTCCCTCATCTGTATTTTCTAAATATTCTACAATATATTCTTTTTACAAAAAAAAAATTAAAAGAAAAAATTTTAATTTAAAGAAAAACTAAAGGGAAACCCATGCCCAAACCTGAACTAAAATTTCCCAACAAAAACATAAACAGATTGTGGTCCATTTGAAAAAAAAAAAAAAATGAGGAAGAACAAGATTGTGATGGTTAATGTTTTGTGCCAACTCAACCAGGAAAAGGGATGCCCAGATAGCTGATGAAATATTATTGGTGGGTGTGTCTGCAAAGGTCTTTCCAGAAGAGATTAGCCTTTGAACTAATAGACTGAGAAAAGAAGATCTCTTTCATCAATGTAGGTGGGCACATCCAATCTCAGAGGGCTTGCATAGAACAAAAAGGTGGAGGAAGGGTGAATTCTCTCTCCTTGAGATGGACTATACATCATCTTCTGCCCTCAGACATCAGAGGTCTTGGTTTTTAGGGCTTTGGACCACAAGACATATTCCACTGGCTCTTGTTTCTCTGGATTTCAGATTTGGACTGAATTATACCATTGGCTTTCCTGGTTCTCCAACATGTAGACAGCAGACTGTGGGAATTCTCAGCCTCCATAATCAAGTGAGCCAATTTCAATAATAAATTTCCTCTTATATATATCTTGTTTTTCAGAGAAGCAGAACCAATAACATATATATAAATCAATAATAAAAATAGGTGTTATTGGTTTCATTTCTCTGAAAAGCCCTGACTAATACAAAGATTATTCACTTAAGTTTCAGCAAATGACCAGTGTTTTCCAAAATAAGTTTCACAAAACACTCAGTCTGTACATAACAACGAAAGAGGGTTCAAAACCATGAGGGAAACCCTCATTTAGACAAGTTTATTGTATGACTTTTCAGCGGTTTTAATCTACCTATATATATTATGAATCTTGGAGGGGA
>SJYA01001068.1:108246-185786 GCA_006410615.1 Neotragus moschatus | reverse complement strand
AAGACTATTGAGAGTCCCTTGGACTGCAAGGAGATCCAACCAGTCTATTCTGAAGGAGATCAGCCTTGGGATTTCTTTGGACAGAATGATGCTAAAGCTGAAATTCCAGTAGTTTGGCCACCTCATGTGAAGAGCTGACTCATTGGAAAAGACTCTGATGCTGGGAAAGATTGGGGGCAGGAGGAGAAGGGGACGACAGAGGATGAGATGGCTGGATGGCATCACTGACTCGATGGATGTGAGTCTGAGTGAACTCCGGGAGTTGGTGATGGACAGGGAAGCCTGGCGTGCTGCGATTCATGGGGTCGCAAAGAGTCGGACACGACTGAGCGACTGAACTGATCAGTGTACAGAAATGCAACTGATTTTTGTATGTTGATCTTGTATCCTGAAAATTTACCAAATTTATTTTTAAGTTCTAACAGTTTTTTGGTGGAATCTTGTAGGGTTTTTTATATATAGAACCATGTTATCTGCAAACAGCCAATTTTATTTCTTCCTTTCTAATTTGGATGCCTTTTATTTCTTTCTGTTGCCTAATCACTCTGGCTAGAACTTCCAGTACTATGATCAAAAAGAATAGTGAAAGTGGGCACCCTTGTCTTGTTCCTGACCTCAAAGGAAAAGCTTTCAAACTTTCACCCTCCAGTATGATGTTAGCTATGGGTTTGTCACATATGGCTTTTAACATGTTACGGTATAATCCTTCTATACCCAATTTGTTGGGATGTTGAATTTTGTTAAACACTTTTCCTGCTCTGTTAAAAAGATGTTATGGCTTTTACCCTTCATTCTATGAACATGGTGTATCATCTTTATTGATTTACCTTGAATCACCCTTGCATCCCAGGGATAAATCTCAGTTATCATAGTATTTGATCCTTTCATCAGATTATATTTTACCATACCATACATATACTGTTTGCTAGTATTTTGTTTCAGGGAAGGCAAAGGCAACACACTCCAGTACTCTTGCCTGGAAAATCCCATGGGCGGAGGAGCCTGGTAGGCTGCAGTCCATGGGGTCACGAAGAGTCAGATGCGACTGAGCAACTTCACTTTCACTTTTCACTTTCATTGGAGAAGGAAATGGCAAGCCACTCCAGTGTTCTTGCCTGGAGAATCCCAGGGACGGGGGAGCCTGGTGGGCTGCTGTCTATGGGGTCGCACAGAGTCGGACACGACTGAAGCGACTTAGCAGCAGCAGCAGTATTTTGTTTAAAAATTTTACGTTAATACTTGTCAGGGATATTGGTCTATAGTTTTCTTTTCTTGTAGTGTCCTTATCTCACTTTGATATCAAGGTAATGCTGGCCTTGTTAAAATGAGTTTGGGAGTGCTTCGTCCTCCTCAAGTTTTAGGAAGAGTTTGAGAAGGACTGGTGTTAATTCTTTGAAATGTGGTAGAATTCACCAGTGAAATGATCCAGTCACGGGCTTTTCTTTGTTGAGAGATTTTTGCTTACTAATTCAATCTCCTTAATTATTATTGGTTTGTTCAGATTCTCTACTTCTCGATTCAGTCTTGGTAGTTCATATGTTTCAAGGAGTTTATTCATTTACTCTAGGTTATCCAATTTGTTGGCATATAATTGTTCATAGTGGCCTCTTACAATCATTTGTATTTCTGTGATAATAGTTGTAATGTTTCCTTTTTCATTTATAATTTTGAGTTCTCTCTCTTTTGTCTCAGTTAGTTTAGCTAAAGATTTGTCAATTCTGTTTATTCTTTCAAAAAAACTCTTAGCTTCATTTTTTTCCTATTGTCATTCTAATCTCTATTTCATTTGATCTCTGCTCTAATCTTTATTAATTCTTTCCTTCTGCTAATTTTGAGCCTCAATTAAACTTCTTTTCTAATTCCTCCATGTGTAAAGTTAGGTTGTTTATTTGGAGACCTGAAGCCTTAAATCAGACAAAGGACACAAGCCATACTCAAGGGAACAAAATGAGGAACTTCAATAGTGTCTAGAGAACACAATACAAATTCTTTAGTGACAAAGAAACATTAGGCATGAATGTTAGCACTATCCACTGCCTAAAACAACTATGGATGGAGCTTCTAGGAAATCTGGCAGGAAGCCTAATATTAATAAAAATTGAGCAATAGAGCATAAGACAAATCTAATTTAACTTGGTTTTTAATGCCAAAGCCTAGACCCTGCAGAAAAGAAAATCAAGTAAATGAATACAGAATTTTTTTTAGTAGTTCAAACCCCTACGCAACAATCACATCTTCAGCTATACGTGCTTTGCTCATGCCATTTTCTCTGCCTGGAAGACGTCTCCCTAATCTTACCGCTTTTCATTTCTCTAACTCTTACTTGTCCTTTAGAATTTAGCTCAAGCATCTTTCCCCTTAGGATATGTTCTCCAAAGCTCCAGTTTTACGTGCTTTCTTTCATGACACCCTTTAAGAAACTAAAACTACTGCACACCTACCACCTGGCAGGCACCTGATACATTTTTCCTTCATAACACTTATTTGCACTGTAGGAAGACCATTTTCATTGACCTATTATCATTTTTTACCTTGCACCCTCTCCCACACATCTCAGAGCCAGCCAGTGTGTCTGGGGATCTTTAGTGAATAACTCAAAACTCCGTTTAAGTACAAGGTGCTAGAGACTAAAATGATTCAGAAATTGTTCCTGCCCTCAGGAAGCTCATGAACTACAGAGAAAAGAGGAGATAAACAGTTATAACATACAATAGGATGAAATATGTGATAAATAATGGCATTGGTACAACAAACACATGAAAAGATCCTCAACATCACTAATTATTAGAGAAATGCAAATCAAAACTACAGTGAGGCATCACCTCACTCTGATCAGAATGGCCATCATTAAAAAATCTACAAATAATAAATACTGAAGAGGATGTAGAGAAAAGAGAATCCTCCTACACTGTCAGTAGGAATGTAAATTGGTACAGCCGCTATGGAGAACAGCATAAAAATTCCTTAAAAAATGAAAATAGATTTACCATATGATCCAGCAATCCCATTCCTGGGCATATATCCAGGAAAGACAAAAACTCTAATTCAAAAAGATACATGTGCTCCATATCTTGGCTACTTACAATAGCCAAGATATAAAAGTAACCTAAATGTCCACTGATAGATGAATGGATAAAGAAGATATGGTATAGACATTTTTTTCACGCTGTGAATATATATATTCATTATATGTACAGAAATTTGCTACTTTTCCTTTTCCTTCCCTTTGTAACTGTATTATGTTTCTTCATATGTTAACATCCATAAAACTTACATATGTACATTTTTGCAGAGTTAACATCATAGAAAACTAGATGGCATCTAGCAGCTAATGGCATATTATGGCTTAATGACAGTATTTCTCTTTTTCTTTTAAGTGGAAAAGCACTGATAATGATGCATTTTACAAATGATAAATGTCTTTTAAGATTTTTTCAAGGTAATAAATAAGTGCTGGTGGTAGTAAAAAAAAAAGAAAAAGAAGATATGGTGTGTGGGGGGGGTGTGTACGTATATATATATAACATTATATATATATATATATATATATATATAAAACAGAATACTACTCAGCCATAAAAAAAAAAGCCATTTGCAGCAACATAGATGGACCTAGAGATTGTCATACTAAAAGTGAAGAAAGTCAGAGAGAGCAAGATAAATATCACATGATATCACTTAGATGTGGAATCTAACATTACAATTCAAATGAACTTATTTACAAAAGAGACATAGACCCATAGACACAGAAAACAGACTTATGGTCACCAAAGGTGAAAGGGTAAGGGAGAGACAAATTAGGAGTTTGGAATTAACAGATATACACTACTATATCTAAAATAGATAAGCAACAAGGATTTACTTTATAGCACAGGGAACCACGGGGCTTCCCTTGTGGCTCAGCTGGTAAAGAATCCGCCCACAATGTGGGAGACTTGGATTCAATCCCTGGGTTGGAAAGATCCCCTGGAGAAGGGAAAGGCTACCCACTCCAGTATTCTGGCCTGCAGAATTCCCTGATAGCTCAATTGGTAAAAAAAAAAAAAAAAAAAAAATCCACCTGCAATACAGGAGACCCTGGTTCGATTCCTGGGTCAGGAAGATCCACTGGAGAAGGAATAGGCTATACACCCCAGTATTCTTGGGCTTCCCTTGTGGATAAGCCGGTAAAGAATCTCCCTGCAATGAGGGAGACCTGGGTTTGATCCTTGGATTAGGAAGATCTCCTGGAGAAGGGAAAGGTTGCCCACTCCAGTATTCTGGCTTGGAGAATTCCATGGACTGAATAGTCCCTGGGGTCCCAAAGAGTCGGATACAACTGAATGACTTTCACTTTCACAAGGAACTCTATATTCAATATCTTATAATAACCTATAATGGAAAAGAATCTGAAAAGTATATATAACTGAATCACTTTGTTATACATCTGAAAATATCACAACATTGTAAATCAACTGTATTTCAAAAAAAGAAAAAAACATTAAGACATGACAACAAGGTCCTATTGTATAGCACAGGGAGCCATATTCAGTTTCCTGTAATAAACCACAGTGGAAACGAATATGAAAAAGAATGTTGTCACTGTTTAGCTGCTCAGTCGTGTCTGACTCTTTTGTGACCCTGTAGACTGTAGCGTGCCAAGCTCCTCAGTCCATGGGGATTCTCCAGGCAAGAATACTGGAGTGGGTTGCCATTTCCTTTTCCAGGGGATATTCCTGACCCAGGGATTGAACCCAGGTCTCTTGCATTGGTAGGCAGATTCTTTACCACTGAGCCCAGGGAAGACATTAAAAAGAATATATGGCTGAATCACTGCTGTGCAGAAACAGACTCAGATATAGAGACCAGATCTGTGGTTTTCAAGAGAGTACAGGGAGAGGGCTGGATTGGAAGTTTGGGACTAGCAGATGCAAACTATTATAAATAGAATGGATGAAAACATGCTACATAGTAGCATGAGGAGAAGGCAATGGCACCCCACTCCAGTACTCTTGCCTGGAAAATCCCATGGACGGAGGAGCCTAGTGGGCTGCAGTCCATGGGGTCTCGAAGAGTCGGACATGACTTCACTTTCACTTTCACTTTCCACTTTCATGCATTGGAGAAGGAAATGGCAACCCACTCCAGTGTTCTTGCCTGGAGAATCCCAGAGATGGGGGAGCCTGGTGGGCTGCCGTCTATGGGGTCGCACAGAGTCAGACANTCACCTACGGGGGTCAACACACCTCTGTGAGTTGGAGGAAGGCTATGCCAAATGTATCAAAATCCCTCAATAAAGAAAATGTCCTTTAAAAAAAAAAAAAGGTAAGAAAATTTCCTTTAGAAAGGGAAATTAAAAAACAAGAATCAGGCTGAGAAAGCTCTTGGTCCAGCTCACCCCACACTATGGAAGAAATGATTTAATCATCAGACAATCATTAGGTTCAGCCTCATGTCAGATCCCTGCTGTGGAACTTGAAACCTAAACACTCAAATGACCTTACTCAGTCCCCACCTTGCAAATGCGGCCTCTTGATCAAGTTGGCTTCCCCTGTGGCTTTCCTTTAGGAAGCAAGAAAGTATGGCAGCAGGCCCTCAGGAATATTGTGCCAGTAATACTTTTCATCACAAATTAATAAAATGATACTCTGACTGACTGCTGTACCTCAGTTTCTCATGATGAGTTCATCAGCATGACTCCACTTCTTCAGGTCTGGGCAGCAAAGGACAAGAGAAGATTTTGGAACCTACCAGGCTCTGGGTAAACTAGCTCTGGGAGAACTAGCATTATTTCTCAATCCTAAAGTTCAAGGCCAAAATAAACCAACTGAGATTTCTGCATCTGGATGAATGAATGACCTGGCACTTGAAGATAACAAAGTAACGGGATTCAGGGCATGATAGTGCCGCCCTGTCCTCAAGGAACACCCCCACACACAGACTGCTATAGAGCTCCATATTCTCCTACTTTTTCACTTGGGCCACCTCAGTTCAAGCATCAGTTGATTCCCTGCAACAGGCCGCACGGACCCAGGGAAGATGATGCACCAGTAAGCTATGGTTCCTGGGAAATAACAGTTAATGTTTACTGAAAGCTTACTTTACCTCTACTATCTCATCTTATCTTCAGAACAACCCGATAAAGTATAACCTCCGCAGGCACTGAGATAAAACTTGTCCAGAAATCCCACATAACTACTAAGTGGAGAACTGACACTCAGACCCATGTCTAATTCACTCCAGGGCCTACGCTCTTCATAGCAATGTCCACTGTCTGGAGATAGTGTCCACAGCCCAACAGGCCAAGGGAGACTCAGTCCTTATGATCCACTCTCTGAGGTTCTTCATGGTGTGGCCAAACTAAGCCAGTGAGAAAGACTGAATCCCCTAGGACCTGTGCCATGGCACTATTTCACTTCACTGATTGTGAGGAACTACAGTATGTACTGGAGTTAACATTATTAATTGGACAGAACTCAGAATTTTCATACAAGCCCGTCATGATGCACCAAAGCTGGTCAGCAGCTGCTGCCATTCTTGTAATGTGCTCTTTCATAAACCAGTTCAAGAACAGGTATGTTACTAATCACATTCCTAACAGTCCAATTCACAAATAGCTTCCTTCCAAACCAAGAAGGTAATCACTTCAGCAGGCTGCGTAAAAATGCAAAATATACGAAAAACATGAGTTCAGACAGACAGAATGAGACAAGAGGAGAGAAAGACTGAAAGAAAACACAGCCCTCATTATGGGGCCTTTTGGAAGCCAAACTTCTATTAGGTTTGAATAGGAGAGCTGAACTCTTCCATGTGTGTGGTTTTGATAAAGGTTACAATAGACTTTCACAAGTTAAAAAGAAAAGTCCATGAAAGCAGGGCTGCGAGTCTGAAAACCCTTTTAAATTATAAAAAGTTACAGATTTGTAACTTGACCACCATTGAACTTGATAGAGAAAAAAATTTAAGAACAAAACATGTTCAAGTTATTTTTTACACAGTGCATCAATGCTCTTTTCAGTCTAACCTAGTTTCAAGGTTTATCCAGAAATTGAAAAAAAAAAAAAAAATAGGTCAATTCTATGATGGCAAATTTCATCAAATAAAACACTTGCTTTAGAAAACTTACCCCAAAATGTTCTTATATAAATGTGGCTTAATATAAAACCTAGCAAGCAGCAAAAACCTAAAAGCTCAAATCTGGGTATAGGGAAATCAAGAGGTTTCTTCCAACTAACTTTGTTTTCTTGCAGTTGAAAACCTTGCTTCACCAAAAACTATTTCCAAAATGGAAAGTTTGGTTTCAATTATCGTCGTTGAAATGCACATATGCTTCAGGCAGCAGTGATGCCCAAAAATTTCTACAGAAGTTTCCACCCATGCTTTCTATGGGTGGGAGAGGGCTGAGAGGAAGAGAAAGCCTGGGCCACTGAACACTTGCACTTCCCTGGGTCTTGCCAGTGATACACCGGGCATTGTAAAACTCAGAGTTTGGAGAGACTTAGCTGCCTACATTATGTTTTTGTTTTTGTTTTAATAAGATCTGTTCCTGATCAAGGATGGAAAAATAAGCTCTCAGGGTTCTAGGAGCAGGCTGTCCTCTGTAAGGATGAACCATTCTCTCTCTTAGGACTGTTCTCATAAATTCAGGGGACAGTGTTGGGCACACAATGCCCCTTGCAATAAGAGGCATCCTGATGCTTCTGATAAAGAAAATCATCACAATTTTAAGAAAAATGGACAGCCAACACCCCCCTTTTGCAATACTTCTTCTAAAAGTTGTGGCTCTCTGCAGTTCTTATGAATATCCCAGAGACTATGCCTGGAAATTTTTTTAACTGTAGTAAAATACATGTAACTTGAAATTTACCCTTTTAAGAATATAGTTCAGAGGCTTTAAGTATGTATATGTTCTTGCACAACCATCTATTTCCAGAATTTTTTCATTTCCATAAATTAAAACTCCATGCTCTTCAGGATTGGGAACATGTGTACACCCGTGGCAGATTCACGTTGATNCAAAAACTATTTCCAAAATGGAAAGTTTGGTTTCAATTATCGTCGTTGAAATGCACATATGCTTCAGGCAGCAGTGATGCCCAAAAATTTCTACAGAAGTTTCCACCCATGCTTTCTATGGGTGGGAGAGGGCTGAGAGGAAGAGAAAGCCTGGGCCACTGAACACTAGCACTTCCCTGAGTCTTGCCAGTGATACACCGGGCATTGTAAAACTCAGAGTTTGGAGAGACTTAGCTGCCTACATCATGTTTTTGTTTTTTTTTTAATAAGATCTGTTCCTGATCAAGGATGGAAAAATAAGCTCTCAGGGTTCTAGGAGCAGGCTGTCCTCTGTAAGGATGAGCCATTCTCTCTCTTAGGACTGTTCTCATAAATTCAAGGGACAGTGTTGGGCACACAATGCCCCTTGCAATAAGAGGCATCCTGATGCTTCTGATAAAGAAAATCATCACAATTTTAAGAAAAATGGACAGCCAACACCCCCCTTTTGCAATACTTCTTCTAAAAGTTGTGGCTCTCTGCAGTTCTTATGAATATCCCAGAGACTATGCCTGGAAATTTTTTTAACTGTAGTAAAATACATGTAACTTGAAATTTACCCTTTTAAGAATATAGTTCAGAGGCTTTAAGTATGTATATGTTCTTGCACAACCATCTATTTCCAGAATTTTTTCATTTCCATAAATTAAAACTCCATGCTCTTCAGGATTGGGAACATGTGTACACCCGTGGCAGATTCACGTTGATATATGGCAAAACCAATACAGTATTGTAAAGTAAAATACAGTAAAATTTTTTTTTTTTAAAAAAAAAAAAAAAGGAAAAGGAAAGAAAACCCAAAGCAAAGCAAAAAAAAAAAAATCCATGCCCATTAAGCATTTCTGCCTCTCCCTAGACCCTGGCAACCACCAGTCTACTTTTTGTCTCTATGAATTTGACCATTCTAGATACCTTGTATAAGCTGGGAATTTAGTGTAATCCATCCACAAGGCTAATTTCTAGAACTTAAATGAAACCCCAGTAGCCAAGCTACTGTCATCTTCAATGTGCTCTACACACACACACACACACACACACACACACAGACACACACATACAAGTGTTGATGAACCCTACAAAAGGAAGTGCCAAGCCCTGCATGGTATCTCACTGTGAGGAGACAGTTTAGGTGGATGCAGGATGATGACCTGATAGCCTCTTAGTTTTCTCATGGGAATGGTCCCACAAAATCTGCCTTGGATTATAAATATACGAAGGCCTTAAAATAAGCCTTGATTAGTACCCAAGAACAAATCATGTAGTACAGCAGGGCAGAAGATGAACACTAACAACAGTAGCAACCACCATTCACTGAGAACTTACTCTGTGCCAGAAAAACTTACTGGGTGCTTTATCTATACCGCCTCCTTTGATCTTCACAACAACTCTGTGAGATATGGATACTGTCTCTCTACATCAAAAAGAAAAATTACTTCTGAAAAGATGTGACACACTCAAGGTCACACAGTTTATGAAATAGATTCACCGCAAGCTCTATGTTACCCCAAAGCCCATGTTTTAATTAATAGCCTTTTAAGGTAGAAGTTATTTTCAAACCCTCATGGCAAAGAAAGAAAATTGTTCATTAGAAATCTCCTGGCTGAAAATTCTTAATGCTTAAAAACAGCCCCAATTAAGCTTTAGCAGGTTAAATGTAGAAGAACAAGACTTAGGATCCCTCGTCTCTAGAGGTCTGACATGTGATCCTAGGCCAGGCACCCAGTTTCTCTGGCCCTGAGTTTCCCAGGGAACTTGTGAAAGAAGCCTATTTCCCCCTTTTCTCCCCTACCTCAAAGCATTCCATGGGGTCAATTACCCATGCTGAGATAATAAGGCTGATAGGCAAGGATGAACCTATTGGCCAGAGGTTTCAATCGCCTCTTGGAGAGGCAATTTTTAGTTACTGAAGCTTCTCACAAAAGTCATCAGCTAATCAGCAAATAATTATCTACTACCTACCTGTCCAGCCACACAGTAGATAATGTGGAGTATTCAGACGTACAGGCAACATTCTTGTCCTTGAGAACCTATCCCCCACTGTGGGAACTTACAAGATACATGAAACAAAAGCACAAAAACATCTTGTGGGTGGGCCTGTTATTCAGTACCCAACTATGAGATTCAAACTAGAAGTAATGAAATTAGGAAGAACATCTGCCAGAACCAGAAGAGCTTAAGTTTCTAAGACAAAGTGGAATTTTAAAACAGCCTTGATAGATGGATAACTTTTGGAAAAGTGAAAGCAAAAGGCATTCCAGGCGAAAGAAACTCTGGAAGCTAAGGATCTGAGACTGATGTAGTAGTGCACAGGATGAGTGATCACAAGAGAGACCCATAGATCTCTCAGTAGGGGTACATGAGTGCACAGTAGGAATGGAGACTGGAGCCAGATTTCAGAAGACTTGAATGCCTAGCAGGGTAAAGCTGGTCTTAGAGTGGGAACAAAAGGTAGTGAGCTCAGTGACCTGGTGAACCCTGGAAGCTGCAAGGTTTGGATTTCTCTGCTTTTGGTAGAAGGAAAGCAAAAGAACACATGTGAAAACTAGGGGTTGCAATGCCAAAGACCTCA
The DNA here is from genome assembly GCA_006410615.1 of Neotragus moschatus. Taxonomy (NCBI): domain Eukaryota; kingdom Metazoa; phylum Chordata; class Mammalia; order Artiodactyla; family Bovidae; genus Neotragus; species Neotragus moschatus. Next base: position 175,183 of record SJYA01001068.1, on the reverse strand, counting down.
GTCATCCCAGTTGAAAGGCACCAGAGTGCTGAAGAACAAGAGAGCTCCTGGGAGGCCAGGGCTCATTACATTTTGGAACACAAAACTGAGAACATAGTAAGTACCCCAAAATGCTTGGGAAGCAGTGCTTTGATCTACTGTTGCTAATCTCAAATGAACCTTTCAGTCCTAATATATAAGCAAACAGGCTTGATCTAGAATCTCTAAACCTCCATTCATACCATCCCTGCCCTCTGTTAGCTACTAGACCAATAAGAGAAGGTGAAGACACTGCACACTTCTGCCCTAAGGAAGCAGGCTTTCAAANGAAGCAGTGCTTTGATCTACTGTTGCTAATCTCAAATGAACCTTTCAGTCCTAATATATAAGCAAACAGGCTTGATCTAGAATCTCTAAACCTCCATTCATACCATCCCTGCCCTCTGTTAGCTACTAGACCAATAAGAGAAGGTGAAGACACTGCACACTTCTGCCCTAAGGAAGCAGGCTTTCAAATGCTCTGTCACCCAGGGGGCCACACAGAATCCAACACTAAGCTCCTGTTGCAAAGGACACTCAAGGAGAGACACTCAACCAGCAGTACATTCAGTCTAAAAAGTCCCAGTTCTCTTCCTAGGAGTTACGTCAAGAAAGACAGCCCCTGGGGGCCTCTTCAGACAAGAGGACACTATACAATCCTGCCAGTCCTAATGGGGTCTAGAGAGGTTTAATGACATCATTGTGCCCTCATGAGATGTAAGACTGGGGACAATCCATGGAAAAGAAATTGTTTATTGAGGTACACTCTAGGCATTGTTGACTTAGTTGAACCTGTTACCCTTTAACCAGCTGGTTACCATCTGAATCAAACTGGCGACTCAGAGTAGCAGCCCTCCTCCCTCAGGGATCCATTGGCTCTTAGTCTTCTCACCTCAAGGAAAAGGCAAGCCTCGTTCTCTACCAGCCGCAGACTCACAGAATGAAGAGGAGACGTTTTGGCACACAGAGAAGTGACCCGCCCCTGCACCACACTCAGCACCTTCACAACTAAAGAATCAGAGCCTCAGATAACAGCCTTAAAATGTACTAAAATGCATGGGACTTCCAGGAAAAAAATCTCTCGCTAGTTAGATCCAGCTCAACAGAAGTATTGAAATTTCCTTCTGGTAATTTCTATTTCATATAGAAACCCCTGATGAAAGGAGCAAGAGTTTCTCTAAAGAATATAACTTCCAGTATCATTAGGAAACTTTTCAATGCAAATGGAAAGTTCCGAGCAAGTGTTACCTGAATGGATTTCTCTCCTTCTTATTTGAACTTGTGTGTGCATACAGGTATACACACACACACACACACACACTTTTAGGAAAGACATCAGCTTGGCATGCTTGTTGACAACTTGAGCAAGTACTCTATGCCAGGCAAGCCCTGCTGTGACATCAAAAAACACCCACCAAAGAAAAAATACCCTGGGGAAAGTAGCCAGGAAAGGGAAACGCCTCCTTGAAACAGCCTGATACAGCCCATGCTGAAACTCTTCCCAAACACCAGTCAGGAAGTCACTTCTTTCAGGGTGCTCCGCTGCCCTGCAAACCCAGACCTGTCTCTGCGGAAGCCAGATCTCTGGGGAAAGGGATTTTCCTGGTCTGACTCTGCCACCGGCTGGGATCCATCAGTGACCAGGTCTTCCAACCCTGTCTAACCAACGCCAATACAAAACCTGGTGGCTGCAGCGTGAGTGCGTGTACACATACACAAACACACACACACACACTTATACACACGCACCTACCTTTGCCCGTCCATTGTGTGAGGCCCAGCCGGGGTGGCAGCTGCTGAGCTGTGCCTGTACCGGAGGATCCTAGCTCTGTTCTGCTCGGTTCTCCCAGCCAACCAGCAGGAGATCTGATCAACAGCAGTGATTCAGCATGGCTGCAAATGAAGCCACCTCCCTCTCGATCCTCCTTGCTCTGACTTACTCTCGGCAGCTTCTACCGCAGAATCAGCAGCAGCAGAAAACGTCTTACCCAGAGCTCCCTGCAGCCTTTTCAGCTGCTAAAAGCAGCAACCCACTCGCTCCCCCTCCCCCGCAGGCTTGCTGCTCCTCCGTCTCCTAGGAACAGCACAGCAACAGCAACCCAAGTGCAAGGCCACCTTTCCAGCCGCTTCCACATCTGCCCAGGCATCCCCAGGCAACCAGCCGACCCCAGTACCTTCTGCCTCCTCTGCCTAGACTGAAAAGACTTGGGCAGTTCCTCACTAGCCGGAGAAATACTGGTCCCCTCCTCCTCCCCTGCCCCCATAGGCTGTGAGTCTGTCAGCCTGGCCAGATTGCTGGAATGAGGAGGCCCCTCTGTGGCTTCCAGTGGACTTTATCCACCTGGGGAAATTGACTGGTAGGTCACAGCTCATTTTCCAGTTCCTCCTCCCAAAATCTACAGCAGCTCTGAGAGTCTGATAGAGGAAGAGAAGTTAGGGTAAAAGAGCCTGATGGAACCAAGAATGCAGAAAGAAGTAAGAAAAAGGGAACTGAAACAAATACTATTTGACTGCAAGAGGCTAAACTGCAGTAAAGCCATCACAATGGGACCACATACATTTATTTCCCCAGGCCATAACAAAGGACCACAAGTTCCATAGCACAACCCTAAAACACCTTCCTAAAGTCTCTCATGTTAAAATCTGACTTAAGCTGTAGCTCCAGTCAGTCAGTCTTCAACTAAATCCCCCATCTCCAGTCAAAGACCTCTCGCACCCTGGAATCTCCAATTGCCTTTCAAGCCTCAATTCTGACCCACCTATTCGAAAACATAATGTAGGGGGCATGCTGGAGGCTGGTCTGTACCTCATTGCCACGGTCAAGGGGCAATCAGCCACTGGTGTTTGCGTGTTCAGTCCCTCTCAGTTGTATACAATTCTACAACTCTATAGGCTGTAGCCCACCAGGCTCCTCTGTCCATGTGATTATCCAAGCAAGAACACTGGAGTGGGTTCCCATTCCCTCTTCTGGGGCTCTTCCCTACTTAGGGATAAAACTCGCATCTCCTGCAGCTCCTGCACTGGCAGGAGGATTCTTTACCACTGAGCCAACCTGGGAAGCTTAGCCACAAAAATGGGTTAAGAAACTTCTGTGATGCCTCAGAAAGACCACACATGAGCATCTCTGTTCTTGGAATCCTCTGTGTCATGTCTCTGCTTTTCAGGACCCATATTACCACTAGCTGGTTGAGTGACTTTCAGTAAGTCTTTTCCCTACTCTCGATCTCAGCCCCTCATCCATAACGTAGGGTCAATTTCTAGAGTCCCTTTCAACTCTAAAATCACATGACTCTAAAAATGTCTTAAATGTTCCATTTTTCTTCTCATTAGCCTGTAAGATTGTTTAAGAAGAAATTTTTACTGGACTCTAAAGTTTGGAGGTGGATTTAAGGAAGATAATATGAAGTATGTGAAAGTATGAGGGGTGCTTAGTAAACCTATTATCGTTGTAATTTTGACCTGTTAAATTTCTTCACTGCCAGAAAGCCTCAAGACCATAATGAGGGAAGCCAGACACTGAGGTAACAGAAACTAGGAATAACTTAAACTTTACACAGCCTGCTGAACTCAAACTGGCTAGCATGTTACTCTCAAAGATTACTCCCCACCTCTGACATCACAAAGTCCTCTTAAATAAGGCCATTGGGCCACTACCCAACTCATTCTTTCTCAAGTGAGAAGGGGCTCAGGAGATTTTATTTATACCCTACAGCCCTGTATCACTATTTCTTCCTTTCACAACAATACCCCTCCTATCTTTCTCCCTCTGCCCCTTCCTCTTCTAATCAGCCTTGTGGCTCTGCTCCAGATACTTCCTCTTGAGGTGAATCATAGGGACCAGAAGTTGAACATCACAAATAAGGAAACTGAATCCCAGAATCTATGCCAGAGTGCAGACATCCACCAGGAAGACAAGCGGATGATTCACAAAAGGGATACGAGACTAAGATGAGTCTCTCACAACTTCATACCCTTAGTCACAACCTCACCATATAGGAAAGGAGGGCGGGGGAAGTGTCACATTAAACAAACCAGAGAGAAACTTTTTGAAGATCAGAAAAGTAAACACTAAAGGACCAAGCATATTTCAGGTTTCAATATATTACAACTCTGGAGAGCCAGTATAAAATGTTGACATACTTCCTCTGGCAACCTACTTCTGGAGTGCTAACCAGTGTCACCACAATGCATGTGTTGAAGCCATACTGCTCTCACCTGCGCTTTATTCTCCACTCTATCCATGAGAGAGAAGCTGAACAGAGACTTCTCAGAGAAGGGCATCAAGAAAAGAAAGGCAAAACCAGGGTCAGAGCTGAACCAAGAATCAAAGTCTCCAGACTCCTGGCACAAAGTTGCCATCAGAAGCTCCTCTGCTACCAGTGCTATACTTTACACTTTCTACTTTATTATCCAAGCCTTCTCTGGGCCACAGGCTGAAACTGCTTGCTCAAGGCTAACTGTCCTAACTGGATTTCAGATTAAGGAGAGTCACTATTGGATTCTTGCAGTAGAGGAAAGCCAAAGGAACCAAAGTAGTGCCTTCCTGGAGGAAGAGGTCCCATGTTTGGAATTTCTAGCAGTAGGGTCTCACCTCCTTGCTGGGTCTCCTCCTCGTACCCAAAGCTTCTCTCATAGCTTACCAAGAGTCCCCACCTCTCCATTCCAGAACCATTTACCCAACCATGTACATCAACTTTGTTCAGAATCTTCTAGCTCTGTGTGGCTGAGGAAAAGAATCATGTGAGGAGAACTTTTTAAGTAGGTTTGGTCTACAGAATTCTCTTCTCCACACTCCATCTGTCCACTGGGAGCCTGCATAGCACAGCTTACCTGAGGCAGTAAGCACAGCCCATCANGTACATCAACTTTGTTCAGAATCTTCTAGCTCTGTGTGGCTGAGGAAAAGAATCATGTGAGGAGAACTTTTTAAGTAGGTTTGGTCTACAGAATTCTCTTCTCCACACTCCATCTGTCCACTGGGAGCCTGCATAGCACAGCTTACCTGAGGCAGTAAGCACAGCCCATCAATCTTCCTTCTAAGTGTCTTTTTCTTTTCTTGCTTTTATCCTCCTCCTTCAGAGCCTCACTCTTGCCCAAATCCCATGGACAGAGGAGCCTGTTAGGCTACAGTCCATGGAGTGGGCAAAGAGTCAGGCATGACTGAGTGACTTCACTTTCACTTTCAAAGCCTCAGTTCCTCACAATTGCAGGCACCAGAATAGATACAGTGGTCCCACACCCAGCTGTGCATCAGAGCCATCTGGTTGAAAATATAGGCATCAGGGGATCAAAAGGCATAGAGAAATTTTTTAGGCTTATGGTAGTGCTCCATATCTTGACTGTGACGAAACTATACAATTGCATACAACTACTACATTTTATCAAACTAGAAGTGTCTAGTTTGATAAAATTAGTGTTTTATCAGTGTCTAGAAGCCTATGGTTTTTCCAGTAGTCATTTATGGATGTGAGAGTTGGACTGTGAAGAAGGCTGAACACTGAAGAATTGATGCTTTTGAACTGTGGTGTTGGAGAAGACTCTTGAGAGTCCCTTGGACTGCAAGGAGATCCAACCAGTCCATTCTGAAAGAGATCAGCCCTGGGATTTCCTTGGAAGGAATGATGCTAAAGCTGAAACTCCAGTACTTTGGCCACCTCACATGAAGAGTTGACTCGCTGGAAAAGACTCTGATGCTGGGAGGGACTGGGGGCAGAAGAAGGGGACGACCGAGGATGAGACGGCTGGATGGCATCACTGACTTGATGGACGCGAGTCTAAGTGAACTCTGGGAGTTAGTGATGGACAGGGAGGCCTGGCGTGCTGCAATTCATGGGATTGCAATGAGTCAGACACGACTGAGCAACTGAACTGAACTGAGAAGTGTCTAGAAGGAGGTGAATTTTGTCAATGATACCTCAATAAACCTGGGGAAAAGAAAAATACCACAGTACCAGGCTCCACCACATACCTATAGAACTGGGACCAAAGACGCAGGAATTTCAGCCAACTTCATCAGTTCAGTCGTTCAGTCACGTCCGACTCTGCGACCCCATGAATCGCAGCACACCAGGCCTCTCTGTCCATCACCAACTCCCAGAGTTCACTCAAACTCATGCCCATCAAGTCGGTGATGCCATCCAGCCATCTCATCCTCTGTCGTCCCCTTCTCCTCCTGTCCCCAATCCCTCCCAGCATCAGGGTCTTTTCCAATGAGTCAACTCTTCACATGAGGTGGCCAGCGAACTTCATAGGTGACACTAATGCACAGCTAAATGGAAAGCCCACAAAGAAAAGAACTCAGGCAATTAGAATCAGTCAGACCAGGATCTGAATATACTTACCAGAAATATAACCCTTAGCAAGGTCCAAGTCTTAATTTCCTCATCTGAAAAAAGAAGATAATAATGGATAATAATAGTACCTACCCCCCAGGGCTGTTAGGTTTCAAGACTATCAAGCTCTTAGCAGAGAGCCTGGCCTGTAATAAACACTGAGTAACCATTAGCAGCTATAATTTGCATTGCCTATGCCAATGCTACCAAACTATAGCTCTGTGAGTCCTTAGTTTTGAGGTCGAGAAGTCAGACAGGGTACCTTGTGCCAGGAAGCATAGCCCTGGGCCTCTCCTGGAGTGGTCCCTATTACCAACAGGTCACCAAGGACTAGGCAAAGTTAAATTAAGGCCCACCCACACCCACCAAAACTTCCCCTCAGATTCCTGACTACTTTGAGTAGACTCTTCCTGTAGCTGCTTAGCATGCCCCCAGCACAGCAAGCCAGGCAGAAAATGAAAAGGAACTCAAGGTCCAGAAAAGTCCAAAGGTAAAGAGAACAGCATCTTATCCAGAGATGCCTGGCTTCCCTCAGGACTCCTCCTGTGAGGGAGAAGAACCCATGCCCTGAACATATTCAAGAGAGTAATCACCTGTGGCATTTATGTTGCACTTTAAAGCTTACAGAGTTCTTCATGTCCCTCATTTCCTTGGACTTAAGATAAAACATCCACTGACCAGTAATAACAGCTCTCATCCCTTGACCTTTTACTCTGGGCCAGACTCTGTATTCTTGCCTGGATAATCCCAGGGACAGAGGAGCCTGGTGGGCTGCTGTCTACAGGGCCGCACAGGGTCGGACACAACTGAAGTGTACTTAGCAGCAGCAGCAGACTCTGTACTCAAGACTTTACATGTAGCCCTCTCATTTAATCCTCCCAATAACCCTGTGAAAAGCAACTACTATCCCTGTTTTAAATGAGGTACACAGAAATGCAACAGATCTTTGTATCCTGCCAACTTTATTGTTAGCTCTGATAGTTTTAATTGAACCTTTAAAGTTTTCCATTAATATATATAATATCACGTGCAAATAATGGTAGTTTTACTTCTTCCTATCTAATTTGGATGCTTTTTACTTTTTCTTGGCTAACTGCTTTGGCTAGGACTTCCAATACTATGTCGAATAAAAGCTGCAAGAATGGGCATCTTTGTCTTGTCCGTGATCTCACCTTTGAGTATGTTAGCTGTGGACTTGGCATATATTGTGCCGAGTTACAATCTCTCTACACTCACTCTGTTCAGAGTTATTAACATAAACGGATGATTAATTTTGTCAAATGCTTTTCCCACTTCTACTGAAATGATCATATGATTTTTACCCTTCATTTTGTTGATTTGCTATTCCACAATGATTGATTTGCAGATATTGAAACCTGGAATAAATCCCACTTGATTATGCCAATGATCCTTTAAATGTATTGCTGTATTCAGCAATAATATTGCTGTTAATATTTTGTTGAGAACTTTTGCATCTATGTTCATTGGGGATACTGGTCTACAATTTTTTTTTTCTGGTGGCATCCTTGTCTTGTTTTGGTGACAGGTTAATGCTGGCTCCATAAAATGAGTTTAGTAGTGTTCTCTCCTGTTAAAACTAATAAATTTAGTGACGTTAGAGGATATAAAAATCAATACAAAAAAAAGTCTACTGTGTTTCTATACGCTAAAAATGAAGTATCAGAAAGAGAAATAAAAATACCACATTTATAACTGCATCCAAAAAAAGAAAATCCCCATTACCTACGAATAAATATAATCAAGGAGATGAAAGACATATATATTGAAAACTACATTAATGAAAGAAACTGGAGAAGATACAAATGAATGGAAACATATTCCATCCTCATGGACTGGCAGAACCAATATTGTTAAAATGTTTATACTACTCAAAACAATCCACAGATTTTATAACCTCTATCAAAATTTCAATGGCATTTTTCACAGAAATAGAATAATCCTAAAATGTGTATGGAACTAAAAAAAAAAAAATATCCAAAGCCATCTTGAGAAATAAAAAGCTACATCATCATACGCCTTGATTTCAAACTTTATTACAAAGCTGTATCAATTAAAACAGTATGATTAGCTACCCCTGGTGGCTCAGAGGGTAAGAAGTCCACCTGCGACACAGGGAGACCTGGATACAGTCCCTGGGTCGGGAAGATCCACTGGAAGAGGGCATGGCAACCCACTCCAGTCTTCCTGCCTGGAGAATTCCATGGACAGAGGAGCCTTGTGGGCTACAGTCAATGGGGTCACAAGGAGTGGGACACAACTGAAGCAACTAAGCACAGCAGAGCACGTGATCAGATATATCAACTGAAACAGTATGATTCTGGCAGAAAAACAGACACATAAATTAATGGAACACAGAGCCCAGAAATAAACTCACACATAAACGGTCAATTAATTTACAACAAAGAAACCAAAACCACATGCTGGGGAAAATGCAAAGGTAACAAAAGCAAAAAAAAAAAACACAAGTGAGATGCCATCAAACTAAAAAGCTTCTGCAAAGCAAAGGAAACAACCCAAAATGAAATGGCATCTTATGAAATGGGAGAAAAGATTCAAAATCATGTATCTGATAAGAGGTTAATATGAAAAATACATAAAGAATTCATATAACTCAACAGCAAAAAAAATCTGATTTAAATAGACATTTTTCCAAATAAAAACATACGGGCACCAATAGGCACATGAAAAGACGTTCAACATCATGGAAACCATGGATCATTATGGAAATGCAAACCAAAACCACAGTGAGATACCACCTCACACCTGTCAGAAAGGCTATATCAAAAAGACAAGAAACAACAAGTGTTGGCAAGAAGGTGGAAAAGGGGGAACCCTTGTACATGCTGGTGGAAATTTAAAATGGTGTAGCCACTATGGAAAACAGTGCTGAGGTTTCTCAAAAACTTGAAAATTCAACTACCACATGATACAGTAATTCCACTTCTGGGCATATATCTGAGGAAAATGAAAACACTAACTCAAAAAGATGTATGTACCCCACTGTTCACTGCAGCATTACTTACAACAACCAAGGTATGGAAACAACTTGTGCCCCTTGATGGATGAATGGATAAAGAAGACACACACACACAGAGAACAGTATTACATAACCATGAAGAACATTAAAATGCTCCCATCTGCAACAACAGGGATGGACATCATGGGCATTACACTAAGTGTTATAAGTTGGAGAAAGACAAATACTCTACAATCTGTCTCACACCTGGACTCTTTAAAAAAAATCTCATACAGAAAACACATTAGTGGATGCCAGAGGCAGGGGGTTAGGGGAAGGAGAAATGGCTTAAAGGGGACAAACGGTAAAAAGAAAACACTATTTCTCTTCAGAGATAATGCAGCAGCACTTCCCTGGTGGCACAGTGGTTAAGAATCCGCCTGCCAATGCAGAGGACACGGGTTCAATTCTGGGTGCAGGAAGATTTCCACATGCTGCGGGGCAACTAAGCCCATGTACCATGACTGCTGAGCCTGAGCGCCACAAGTACTGAAGCCCACACACTACAGAGTCCGTGCGCTGCCACAAGAGAAGCCACTGCAAGGAGAAATCTGTGCACCACACCTAGAGTAGCCCTTCTAACCACAACAAGAGAAACCCTGCGTGCAGCAGTGAAGACCCAGCACAGCCAAAAATAAATTTTCAAAAAGGTAATGCAGTAAACACAAGCTTGACTGAAACATGGAACATCAATAAACAAATAAATATGAGAAAACTGAGGTTCTGAGACTTAAATGACTTGATCACAACCCCAGAGATCTGAGACCCAATCTGCCTGACTTCAGAGACCACTATTAACTACTGTGCTTGGGGACACGATCCCTATCTTACTACCTCCATTTTAGAGATAAGCCAGCTGAGACTGACAGAAAACAACTGGCTCAAGAACAATCAGTGAGCTGGTGGCCAAGCAAGGTATGGATCCTCAGATGCCTGGCCTCAAGCTCTCTCCACCTCACCTGAAGAAATGGAGCAACAGCATCTGAACCCCAAAAGTTACTAACATAAGCTGACATCCAAGGCTCCCAATACCTACTCTTATTAAGTCCTTACCCATTCCTCTGGCCCCTTAGCTTACCAAGCCAAGTCAAAGAATGCTCTTGGGGAAAGCTGGAAACACACCACTGGACCCCAGTGAGTCAAAGAAAAGCCAGACCAACTACAGCAGCAAGCAGAGTGTTTCACACAGGCTTGCACATTGCAAACACTTGTCTTTCCTGGTTCCCTCTAAGAATCTCATCTTGAGCATCAACCTGCAACTTATGCCCTCTGCTGGTAAATCTGTGCACCTCTTCGTAAGAAAAGTAAAACCTAATGACTATACCAATGGTTTAGTAAAGGGCCAAAAATCTGCTTCCTTCACAGAACATTCTACACAAGAAGGAGGATTAATTCCTACTGACTATTTTTTCATAGATTCCACATGCTGCTGGGCAACTAAACCCATGTACCACAACTACTGAGACAGCACCCTCGAGCCTTCAAGCCACAACTAATGAAGCCCGGGCAACAAGAGCACACGTGTACTCCGCAAGAGAAGCCACCACAATGAGAAGCCCTCGCACCACAACTAGAGAATAGTTCCCACTTGTCACAACTAGAAAAAGCCAACAAGCAGCAACCAAGACCTGGCCAAAAACAAATTAATTTTTTTTAATTTGTATTTTAAAAAGACTATTTATAATTGTAAATAGTTGCAACTAGATTGACCANCTCATTAGAAAAGACTCTGATGCTGGGAAAGATTAGGGGCAGGAGGAGAAAGGGACAACAGAGGATGAGATGGCTGGATGGTATCACTGACTCGATGGACGTGAGTTTGAGTGAACTCCAGGAGTTGGTGATAGACAGGGAGGCCTGGCGTGCTGCGATTCATGGGGTCTCGAGGAGTTGGATACAACTGAGCAACTGAACTGAACTGAATTTCAATTTCTGATGATTTCACTTAAAATTTTTTTTAACTTAAAAGGTTCAATTGTTTAATTTCAACTACTTTAATATATTTACATACTCATATTACACTAAATACATATCATTATTGCATATTCAATTATAACTTTTATTGTGACAATACACATAAAATTTACCACATCAACCACTTTTAAGGGCACAATTCAGTGGCATTAAGTACATTCACAGTGTTATGCAACAGTCACTACTATCCATCTGCAGAACTTAATTATCTCCAGAGAAACTCTGTACCCAGAGAACAGTATTTTCTATTCCTTCCTTCCTCAAGCCCCAGGTAACCTCTATCTTACATTCTGCCTCTATGAGTTTGCCTATTCTAGATCCCTCATATACATACAAACAAATTATACATACCCTTCTGCGCCTGGCTTATTTCACTGAGCATAACGTTTGTGAGGTCCATCCATGTGTTAGCATGGATCAGAATTTCATTCATTTTTATGACTGAATAAATATTTCACTGTGTGTATATACCACATTACATTTATCCATTCACTTGTTGATGGATGATGTATTTTTAATATTTCACATTTTCACAAAGCACAATTTGGTAAACATTTCCCTAACATTTCACATTTATAGCTTCCAGTCTCTTGCTATAAATGTTCTCACCATCTTTGTGCAATAACTNAATATTTCACTGTGTGTATATACCACATTACATTTATCCATTCACTTGTTGATGGATGATGTATTTTTAATATTTCACATTTTCACAAAGCACAATTTGGTAAACATTTCCCTAACATTTCACATTTATAGCTTCCAGTCTCTTGCTATAAATGTTCTCACCATCTTTGTGCAATAACTTGTTTCACTGAATTGTTCTGTTAAATTCCTAGTATTGTAGTCCTAGAGCCAGGGGATGGATACATGGTTCCTACTAAATAAACCCATATTTATCCTCCTCGCTCATCATTTTTTCCAACCTAACGGGGAAGTTACTGTCTGCAATTTCAGTTATAAAAGTACAAAACTGTGATTAAACTCAACTGGAGGGAAGCAAACAAATAGTTCCACCAAATGAAAATAAAAGCTTTCAAGATCATGGATACATGAATCCAGAGACTCAAAGGAACTGGTTGTGATCCTGAAGTCAGCAACAGATACTCAGAAGAGGTATGTCAAATGAGTAATTTTGCCACAATCTCCCTTCTGTGACTGAAGTTTCATATCCTGTGAACCAAAGTCTTATTATACGATCAGAACAGAACAACTTCCTTCCAAGGGGAGTAATACAGAGTAGTTAGACCAGCCTGCTACACATCTCATTGCAGCGTATACAAGCAAAGCATGATTCTTCTAACATACTGATGAATCTATACCTGTTGTCAAATGCTGTTGCTTCTAGTAGCTATACTTCCTATCTCCCTAAGGTATTATTCATGGCATCTACGCCAACAGGCACCTATGTCAACAACTGCCTTCACTCAGATTATTTTGAAGATCTTTATGAGGCTGTCCTTTTTCTAAACTTGCTTACAAAAGATTTACATGATGGCATTGAGTCTCCACATGTTCAAAATTGCTGTGCTGTGCTTAGTCACTCAGTTGTGTCTAACCCTCTGCGATCCCATGGACGGTAGCCCGCCAGGCTCTTCTGTCCACGAGGATTCTCCAGGCAAGAATACTGGAGTGGGTTGCCATGCCCTCCTCCAGGGGACCTTCCCAACTCAGGGATTGAACCCAGGTCTCCCGCACTGCAGGCAGATTCTTTACCATCTGAGTCACCAGAGAAGCCCAAGAATATTGCTGGAGTGAGTAGCCTATCCCTTCTCCAAGGGATAGATCTTCCCAACCCAGGAATCGAATCAGGGTCTCCTACATTGCAGGTGGATTCTTTACCAGCTGAACTACTAGAAGCTGCAATAATGAAAAGACCTAGAGCTTTTGGGAAAAAGTGAAATTAACAAAGCAGAAACTGCTCAGAAGAGCTCTTCACTAGACACAGAGCTGACTGACCTATGCGACAGGTTTTCCAAAACTGCACCTTATATCCACAACGTGATGTTTTCCACTTAGAATCTATATTAAATTAAAGAAAAAAATTTAATGTTAGCTGTTTCCAGTGGTCCCCAAGACCAATGGCAGGTTCAGAGATGAGCTAAAAGAACTCACAAAACTCAGCACTGCTAGGTCTTGTACTCACAAATAAAGTTTACTACAGACACATAGTGAAGATACACAGTGGAATCATTCGGAGAAAAGACAGAGTCTGGAGGAGTCCAAGTGCAGGCCTCTTTATGCTCTCTCCCTATCATGAAGGGTCACAAAGACTACACTTGTGAGTGATGTTTCTGCCCAAGGACTAAGTACTCCAGGTTTTATAAGTACCCACTGCTTGCTAAGTCGCTTCAGTCGTGTCCAACTCTGTGCAACCCCACTGCTTAGCACATATCAAAATTCCAGAGTCTCAGAAGAAAGGAGGTATTTAGCCGAAATCCTACTGTTTGCAGTCTAGACCACCTTTATCAGTTAGGGAATGGTAGGAACACTACCTAAATCCAAGTGCCCAGACAAGGGCCATCCTTGCAAGTAGTCCTTTCTAAAGAAAGCACATCATAATCAAAGATTCATTTCAGCCAGAGAATAATCTCTCCTTCAAAAATGCAGATGTCTGTAATAGAATTAAGAAACTGCAGGTGTTTTTATACCTTAATCCAAGTTGTTCTGATTGCTTTTCTCATAAAGCCTCATCAAAACCAACCACATCAACTAAAAGAATTATGTCCTGAGAAAATCAGAGAATCATTTTTAAAAATTCAAGTAGAGCATATTCCTCTGCTCAAAACCCTGAAATAGTTGACCAATCATGCTGCAAAAGCCAAAATCCTTACTTTACAAAAGCCCTACAATGAGCTAGTCCCTTTCTGACATCATCAGCTATTCCTTTGTTCTTTACTCAACTTCAGCCACTTTGACCAACTTGCTCTTCCTCAAAGTACTCAGGACTTTTGCTCTTCCTAAATCGCTGCAGATGGTGACTGCAGCCATGAAATTAAAAGACACTTACTCCTTGGAAGAAAAGTTATGACCAACCTAGATAGCATATTCAAAAGCAGAGACATTACTTTGCCAACAAAGGTCTGTCTAGTCAAGGCTATGGTTTTTCCAGTGGTCATGTATGGATGTGAGAGTTGGACTGTCAAGAAAGCTGAGCACCGAAGAATTGATGCTTTTTAAGTGTGGTGTTGGAGAAGACTCAAGAGTCCCTTGGACTGCAAGGAGATCCAACCAGACCATTCTGAAGATCAGCCCTGGGATTTCTTTGGAAGGAATACTACTAAAGCTGAAACTCCAGTACTTTGGCCACCTCGTGCGAAGATCTGACTCATCGGAAAAGACTCTGATGCTGGGAGGGATTGGGGGCAGAAGGGGACAAGAGAGGATGAGATGGCTGAATGGCATCACTGACTCGATGGACATGAGTTTGAGTGAACTCCAGGAGTTGGTGATGGACAGGGAGGCCTCGCGTGTTGAGATTCATGGGGTCTGAGTGACCAAACTGAACTGAAGCCTCTACCTGGAATGCTTTTCCCCTAAATATCTACACTCCTAAGTCTCAAATTTCCTTCACGTTTCTGTTTAAACAACCTTCTCAGAGACCTTCCCATACTATCCCATTCACCACATTTTATTCATGGCTGTGCTAGGTCTTTATTGCTGCATGGGTTTCTCATTACAGTGGCTTCTCGTTACAGAGCATAGGCTCTAGGGCATGGGGCCTTCAGTAGTTGTGGCTCCCAGCCTCTGAAGCACAGGCTCAGTAGTTGTGACACGCGGGTTTAGTTGCTCCCTGGCATCTAGGATCTTCCTCGATCAGGGATCAAACCCATGTCTCCTGCATTGGGATCAGGGATCGAATCATGTCTCCTGCATTGGCAGGTGGACTCTCTTAACACTGAGCCACTAGGGAAGGCCATCACCCCATTTTAAATTGCACAATCTTAACAAATATCCTGCCCTGCAGCACTGCTGGCTCCTTACCCTTTTCTATCCACACATTATTTTCTAAATACCATACAACTTATTATGCTTCATTATCTGTCTCCCCCTATTAAAAAATAAGCTCTACTGAGGACAAGGATATTTGTTTCTTGATCTTTGCTGCATTTCCAGATGAATTACGAAATAGAAGAGAGTCAAACATTTAACCTGACACAGTAGGAAATGGAGATACTGAATATCAATGTTGAAAAACTCATTAACAGGTGGGGAGGGTAAACAGCTAGACCTTCTCCAAGTTTGGTGGTTTCTGGGAGACCAAGTCATTAGAAAATGTGGGGTTTTTTTTTTTTTTTCCCACTGAAGGGATGACAACAGATGGCACATTCAAATAGGGTTACTGGAGTTTTAATAAAAGGAACTATTTACGAGGATGTGGGCACAGTTAAGAGAAAACCAATAAGGTCTGGTAAACCATCCTGGGGCTAGAAAAAGGGAACCTGAAGTAGCAGGAGGGAGTGGTTACCAGAGGAGACTTATAGCTGGCCACTGGAACAGAGCTTGATAAGAGACCCTGATAAACTATTGGCTCAATATGTACACTTTGGAGGAAGGGAAACAAATATCTTAACCTCACGTTTCTCTCACTCTTCTAGACATCCTGCTGGTTTCTCCCACTGTCAAACCCAACATGAAGCCATAGAAGAGAGTACAGTTCTTTAACAATCAAATTTCTGAGAACACAGAGCAAGGAATAGAAAGGTATAGAGTAGTTCAGGAAGGGCAAAAAGAGAATATCCCGTAACCATTCTGTAAAGCTATCTACAAAGGACAGAACGCTTCAATGCACTTACCAGCATCTTCAACTATGTTCAAACCTTCCTTCTAAATCTTCTCGTTCCATTTCTGGTGACACCATGACCCTCCTACTTACCACAGTACAATTCTGACTGAACTACTCACTTTTCTTTCTTTCCCCACCATATCCAATCGTTTGCTAAGTAAACTTTTACAACTTCCCTTACATTCCATCTATTGCCAGTGCTGCTTCTTTGTTCATGCTCTCATGGTTAACATAAGCTGTCATAGCAGCCTTACCAACGGAAACATCACTCAAATGCCACCTGTTTCACTCAGTGTTACTAACTAGTCTTTCTAAATTAGTCTCGCTACTACTAATCTCAAAAACTTAGTAATTTCCACTGGCTGCCAGATAAACACTAATATGGTCTCAACGTTTCCCAATTTCCCACAACTCTCCTTTACTCAATATAAATTATCCACTTGTATCTGGAAGTTTCATGCAGAGTATGGCCATTGAAATCAATAAGGCTTGGATTCAACTCCCAGTTCAATCATTTCACCAGCTGGGTGGCCTTGGGAAAGTTTAACCTTGAGCTTCAGCTACCTTACTGTGAAGCAGAGGGTTACTGAAATGGATCCAGTGAGAACATTTACAAATGTACTTTGTACATTTAGCACACAGTAAGCATACTTCTCTGTATGTGCCCCATGTTTCTATTCGTCCCTCTACTGAAATTAACTTTTTCCTCTCACTTTCTCTATACAGCCAACTTTTTAAGTCAAATACATCTTTCATAGTGAACTCCGGGAGTTGGTGATGGACAGGGAGGCCTGGCGTTCTGCGATTCATGGGGTCGCAGAGTCGGACACGACTGAGCGACTGAACTGAACTGAAATGCTTTTCTTGATCCTTCTTCCTACCTGGAAGGCACTCTCAACACATTACTTGTAACTTTCTTATAATACTTAAACACAGACAGCTAACATGGTTCATACCTCTCCTACTAGAGCTGAAGCAGTAGAGGGATAGAGGGCTCCTATATCCAAGCTAACCCAGCAAATCAAGAGCAAAGCGTAGGTTAAAAACCAAATCTCAGGTACACTTATGGCTGATTTACGTCATGTATGGCAAAATGAATACAGTATTGTAAAGCAAAACAAACTAAAAAAATAAAAATTAATTAAAAAAAAAAAAAAACCAAATCTCAGTAAGAATGCTCTATGGACTACATACACTTTTATCAGTACTTTTTTAAAGATGGCTGTTCATACACTTCATTGTGCAAATACCTTGTGGTTGAAGAGGGGATGAAATAAAGGTACACTCATATTTCTTAACCAAAGTTGTAATATTAACTTTACCATGTACCAACAATGATAGTATATCCTTTACATGTATACTTTCACTGAATTTGTTCAAAGTATAATTTGTTCACAATCCTGTGAGGCAGATATTAACAGCAGTCTCTCCTTAAGGACTTCCCTGGTGGCTCAGATGGCAAAGCATCTGTCTACAACGCGGGAGACCTGGGTTCAATCCCTGGGTCGGGGAGATTCCCTGGAGAAGGAAATGGCAACCTACTCCAGTACTCTTGCCCAGAAAATCTCATGGACAGAGGAGCCTGGTGCAGGATACTGTCCATGGGGTCGCAAAGAGTCAGACACAACTGCAAAGACAGGAAATAGGTTCAGGACCATGTGTTCAAGGTCATGGAAAAAGAAAGTGACTGGACCAAAAAAAGAACCTGGTCTATTTGATACCAAAACTTGTGTCATTAAGAACTGCTATTGCTGCTAAGTCGCGTCAGTTGTGTCCGATTGTGCGACCCCATAGACGGCAGCCCACCAGGCTCCCCCGTCCCTGGGATTCTCCAGGCAATACTAGAGTGGGTTGCCATTTCCTTCCTCAATGCATGAAAGTGAAAAGTGAAAGTGAAGTTGCTCAGTCGTGTCTGACTCTTCACGACCCCATGGACTGTAGACTACCGGCCCCTCCGCCCATGGGATTTTCCAGGCAAGAGTACTGGAGTGGGTTGCCATTGTCTTCTCCACCATTAAGGACTATGAAATACTAAGTCAGATGCCTACTGAGGCTAATTACATTAGCAACAAAAGCATCAAAGAAAAATGTACCTTTCATATGGTATGCAAATAACAAAACCAGTGAAAGAGTGAATGAAGCCTTCATTTTATCAGAGAATATATATTAAAAGATGATGGGACCAACTCCAATTTGCCTATACAGTGTGAACAATCTGAGACGATCCCACAACGCTGAAAACGTTGCATAATTTCAAAAGAAACAGAATCTCCAACAGAATGCAAGTTACTTGAAGACAGGAACCGTGTTTGGCCCAGTGCAGTTATCTCCAGATCCTAGATGTTTTGCACAGAGGTAATCAACCCCTGAAGAAACTGACAGAAAATGCTGGGATATAAAAGCATATTGTCAAAACAGAACAAGTTCACATCACATAATTTTAGAACAAATCTCATTTCAGATATGTTTTTTGGTTTTTTTAAACAAACCATACACAGTGATAAAAGAATTAAAGGAACCAAAGAAAATCTGCCTGAGAAGGGAGCACACAGCTAAAAAATGAAATCTTTAATCTTTTTCCTCTCTGAAGATGCAAATCATTCAGCTCCAACTGCAAGTTTATTATTAATAAATTATCAGTGTTAAGTTTAATAATAAATAGGTGGAATAGCACAAGTGATTCAACCGCCCTTTTAGCCTCCCTAGTATATCTTTTTTTTAAAAAAGCAGCTTTCTAGTATCTCCTTTTTTGTGTTTTATCTCATAGCATTTAATTTCTCATTTAGGAATATGAAGTTCACCCACAAGCAAGTTCCAATGTCAAAGACCAATTTTCCCAAACCAGTTGCATGCTGTCTTAAAAATGAGCAATAAATCCTATTTCCCAACAATATACTTCCACACGTTATACTCAGTAAGCAACTAAATTTAATCATCAAGAACATTCACGATGTGCTAAACTCAAATTTAATTTGAAGCTAGTAATTCATGCCCACTTATTCTTCAAACTAACCCTGCCTCCCCCTGCCAAATTATACAACTGTTAGCTTTATTTTTAAAACAAAATTTACATAAGTTTCTAATAACTTACTGCAAACGTTTTCTTACAAAATTATATTTTAAAACCAGCTAGTAAGTGAAAATATAGGGAAGATATATTAAAGGAAAAAAATAGAAGAGTGAGAATATTGCTAACTATGGCTTAATAAAGGGGGGGGGGGGGTGTCTCCAAACTATGAATTATACTTTTCACAGAAACTTTTTAACATCCATTCAAGATCTCAACTGATTTGTACTTCTATCATTGAATGTGTCCCATAACCCTTAAGCTGATTTTGCTATTAAAACTTAGCAAAAACCGTTAAGCCATAAAATAATGCAAAGCAATAAAAATAGATGATGTACTTCTGAAGTCTCTGTGGCCTAGCAACATAAGAGAAAACATAAGGAGCCCATTACATCATGCTCTGTGTATTGGCATGTTCAGAGCATGCCCTCTGCCAACTCATCTACGTAGTCTAAATGTCAAAACCAGCCCAAATGTTTCCTTGACCCACCAAGTCAACACAATTGCTTATACCCATCTCTTAACTAAAATGCCCACAATCTATTACAACTATTGAAATTCCCACTACTCAAACAAAAATTGCGAGTACTTTGTGAACAGGGGCGGATCCTTTTTGGTATGTTGCAAATGGCAACACAAAGCCTGCAAAAGTAGTTTGAAAACATACTAAATTATGGTACATCTATACTATAGTATACCAGTGTTATGATACAGAATGATTATGTACACATATAGGTGTCTTTGAAGTTAAAATACTTACATATGTATGTATATATAAAACAACCCAATATTTGTTCCTAAAATAAAGATAAATATATCTCCCTGCAAATAGAAAGACCTAGAAACAGGCAAACTGTTAACATACATCATCTCCAAGTGCTAGAAGAAAACAGGGAAGGAGCAACCTAAGGGTCTTTATAGGCCATTAATTGTTTTATCATGTATTATCTAGCTNTGTATATATAAAACAACCCAATATTTGTTCCTAAAATAAAGATAAATATATCTCCCTGCAAATAGAAAGACCTAGAAACAGGCAAACTGTTAACATACATCATCTCCAAGTGCTAGAAGAAAACAGGGAAGGAGCAACCTAAGGGTCTTTATAGGCCATTAATTGTTTTATCATGTATTATCTAGCTTTGAAATTTTTCAGCAAAATGTTTCAGTTGAATATACCCTAAGGCTTTAACAAGGCTGCCAATGAGCACATACCTTTCCCTGAATATACACTGAGAAAAAAATACTCATGATACCAGAGAACTGCTGTGTTCTAGTTATCCAGCACATTTAATTTGAGTGAACCATCTCATCAACTAAGTGTGTATGTGGTAAGCAAGAACATGATCTGCAATTCCAACCATCACTGCATTACTCGTAATAGCAAGAAATGTCCATCAACCATTATGGTATGGCCAGGCTATGGAACATTATACATGCATTAAAGAAGATGAAGAAGGTCTATTTGTTCTGATATGAGAATGCCAATCATATAAACTGCTGAACTATTTCATCCTTTTAAAATACAGGTACATACAAGAGTTTACTGAAAATACACCTATTAACAAGGATTATCCATGACAAGAGGACTTCCTCATATTGGTAGGGCTTTTACCATTCTTTGTTTAGTTTTTATTTATTTAAACGTTTAATTCTCATTTTTAAGAATACACCAGTCTCAACATTCAGTACAATTTCTCTTTTCTATTTCCTAGTAACATTGCCCAGAGAAAGCGATGGCACCCCACTCCAGTACTCTTGCTTGGAAAATCTCATGGATGGAGGAGCCTGGTAGGCTGCAGTCCATGAGGTCACTGAGTCGGACACAACTGAGCAACTTCCCTTTCACTTTTCACTTTCATGTACTGGAGAAGAAAATGGCAACCCACTCCAGTGTTCTTGCCTGGAGAATGCCAGGGATGGGGGAGCCTGGTGGGCTGCCATCTATGGGGTCGCACAGAGTTGGACACAACTGAAGTGACTTAGCAGCAGCAGTAACATTGCCAAATGTTACTTGGCAACATTTGACCAAACAGGCAATATTATAATTTTCAAAATAACACGGTAGAAAGGGAATTTTATTGGAAAGTTTTTACAACATTTACTTTTAATAGAAAACATTAGACAAAGGTATAGCAAAGCAACCTGCAATAAGACACTAAGGAAAAGGCATTCGTTGTTTTACCCTGGTTTAGAGGCAATCTTTGTTGCTCCACTTAATGAAAAAAAAAAGGGCCTTCTAAAACAGGTTAGAGAAATTATATTCCCAGTGGCCAAAATCTTAACACTGATGCAGTAAGTTGGTTGAAATGGAAGAAACAGACTCACCCTCTTCTAAGTGCAAATACTGTCTTTTGGGGAATAATCCTTACATTACCTAGATGCAGTTTTGCTTAAATTGACTCAACATCCAAATGCCCACTTTTAATCAGCAAAAACATAGGTTATTTAGTTTAAATGCAAATTCTCAAATTTTAGAGTATTAAGCACACTTAAAGATAAACAAAGCTACACATTAAATAACTGACACTACCATTTCTGTTCTTGAAGTAATTAATCAGAAACAGCAGATTCTTAAGTATCCTCAATGCTTTAACTTCACTTGAAAACAAAAATTCATTATGAAGATTTAAATATTAAATCTGTTCTAAATCATTAAGCTACACAATGATGCAATCAGTGTATCATTCTGATCTGTTACCACTATGAATGTCAACCATTTGCAAGCTTTTTAAGACTCGAAATTACTATCAATCTTTCAAACCTCTTCCAACTAAAGATTACCACTGAATTTTACTCAACACTGTAAATACAGTTCTTCACAACAGAAGACAAAAAAATTTTTTTTAGTTTGCTAATCTTTCAAAATTAGATTCAAGCATTGCACAAAAATTATATTCAATGCTGACCAGGTTCTGTACTACTTCCTCCCATGAAATCTTGATTATACTTGAAGTAGTAATGTTCAGGTAAATCTTACAGGTGAAAAAAGTGAAATCATAACAAACAAGTCCTACATGCCAAATCTGGAAAGACTAAAGACCTCTATTTCTGCCTTCACCAAATACCAATCCAGATAAGATATTTGTAAAGGTAGATACATGACAACAAAGCAATGATGTACCATGAACACTAAGCCATTTTTTTATATTAGAAATCCTTTTACATAACTTTTCACACATCACTATGTGGGAAATACAAAATGACAATAACCTTATTAAATTCTGAAAACCCTCCAGAAGGTGGACTATTCCAGTTGAACCAGAAGAAACAGATCTTCCTCCTAAAACTGAGTAAAACACAAACACAATTACAATAAAAAACTTAAGCGTATCATTTTCTGTATCTTAGAGCCCCACTCCCTGCAAAAGCTAGATCAAATTACCACATGAAGAAACTCAGGATGATGCATTTCAGTAAGAATGACAACAGAAATATAAGCAAACAGTAAAACCATTTGTAATGCAAAACTTAGACTATCTTGTTAATTTCTTCACTATGCAAACACATCTATCCCATTTGTTGTAGAGGTACTAAAAGTACCCATACAAAGTATCAGCTACCCTTTGTCAAAGTGACTAAGCAGCCTTAAGCAAAATTCCAGCCAAATATTTTACCATATCATTAAATCAATCGTAGGTACTAGATTAAAAGGTATTCTGAACCCACCCACCAGGTTATACATACTCTCACTCAATCATGTAAAGAATTGAATTCTTTATTTGTGATATCCATAAACGTTGCTATTCTATATGTCTATCCAGGAAGGCAATTTTCTCCTATACCACTGTTTTGTTTTGCTTTTTATAAACAACAACTTGAATTCTATTGCATGAAAGGGCTACAAATATACATTTGTTAACCAAGCAGAATACACAGATATTTTGCTTTACAACTTGCACCTAAGATACCAGTACACGAAGCTGGTTCATTAGTTATCATAGCAATTTGGGGCCACTGCCCAAGCTATGCAGAGCAGTTTTACATTTTCAAACCTCATGTAGAAAGAGCAGTCGTGATATGGACCATTAACTACATGCCTGTAAAGCCCATCTTAGTTACAAGTAAATGTATAACCAAAGTCTGCACAGATTTTTGATGGCAAAACTTCTAAAATCTGATGCAACTGTCCTGAACAAGTTTTTAAACCAACTGTTTTGCAGATATACTGACATTCTGCCAGTAGATGGTGCCACAAAAGTTAGGGGAAGGATTTCCAGGAGGACAACAGATCAGCTATAGGGGGAAAAAAAAATTTAAACCTGCTCTGAAAATACAAAAATGCACTTAAAGTTTGAGGGTAAAATATAACTCTTATTTGTAACCATTCATTACAGACAAAACCAGTAAGAGGGATGAAATTAGGCCATCTGAGTTTTTTAAAACAGTTTATATGAATGAAAACACATGCTTAACACAAACTATTTCTTTAGAACTACACAGTACATATTTTGAAGCAAATTGTCATAGAAGTGATCACCCATGTCAAGATGATAGCAAATCACTTAGTACAAGGGATGGATGTAGGAAAAACTTTAAAAGATTTTAAAAAGCCACATCCACCATTTCAAATGTTTTACCTGCAAGGGATAAAATTCAACATATCACTACCTGCGTAACAGCAAGAAGAAAAAAAAAACTTCACAGGACCTTTTAAAAGTTTCTCTAAGTACACATTAAGAATTAACACGAAAAATTACCCTTAAAACGGTACGGAATGGATCCTACAAAAAAAATGTTAGACATGTACGGTCAAACACAATGATTTATTAAAAATAAAACGTAAAAATGATTTTTGTACATATGCTTCCAAATTTCGGGCATGGGATCCAAGGAGATTTTATAGAAAACGCTGTAGCCAGATACCAAGTCCTTACAACAAAGTAAACTAAACCCCCCANCAAGAACACTGGAGTGGGTTGCCATTTCTTTCTCCAATGCAGGAAAGTGAAAAGTGAAAGTAAAGTCGCTCAGTCGTGTCTGACTCTTCGCGACCCCATGGACTGCAGCCTATCAGGCTCCTCTGCCCATGGGGTTTTCCAGGCAAGAGTACTGGAGTGGGTTGCCATATTACCTTATTACAAAGCACAATTCAGATACGTCAGGATTTGCTAACCGACTGATGATAAATAATGAGGAAAATAAAAGCATTCCAGTGTTTGATATCTGGAAGCCTAAAACTGCCACATGATAGAACTACAAAAATGTAGGAAAAGAAACTATTTTAGAGGAAGTATGGGTGATGGTGAACATAGCTGTTAACGTTTAAGGTGAAACGGGTGTTCGTGGGGCACTGTGTTCTGAGATGCCAAAGATTATAGCTTTGATGAAAGATCAGACCTGAAGAAGTTTTAGAGTCACTCAAATAAATGTTAAACAGTAAAAGATGAATTTCTGAAACAGAATAAGACCATAACATGTTTTCTCATCTAAAGTGTAAATTCTAAAGTAACATTTTTTTCCTGTATTGTTTTTAAAATAATCATCCACACAGTCTTATTGAGGATCTGTTACTGATTTAATTACTATTGACTAGAAAAGCTTCATAAAAGCATATGTCTTCAGAGAAGGCAATGGCACCACACTCCAGTACTCTTGCCTGGAAAATCCCATGGATGGAGGAGCCTGGTAGGCTGCAGTCCATGGGGTCACTAAGAGTTGGACACAACTGGACGACTTCACTTTCACTTTTCACTTTCATGCATTGGAGAAGGAAATGGCACCCCACTCCAGTGTTCTTGCCTGGAGAATCCTGGGGACGGGGGAGCCTGATGGGCTGCCATCTATGGGGTCACACAGAGTCGGCCACGACTGAAGTGACTTAGCAGCAGCAGTATAAGCCTTACCTATAGAAGGAGGGCAGACTTCCCTGTTGGCTGAGTAGTAAAGAATCCACCTGCCGATGCAGGAGATGCAGGTTCATTCCCTGGGTCGGGAAGATACCCTGGAGAAGGAAATGGCAACCTATTCCAATATTCTTGCCTGGGAACTCCCACCATCAGAGGCGCCTGGCAGGCTACAGTTCATGGGGTCACAAAGAGTGGGACACAACTTAGCGACTAAACAACAACAGAAAGAGGGTAGGGATGATGGGAAACAACACAAGTATGTTTGAAAGACATTTAGAAATTCAGGATAAGTGCAAGATAACTGGGATATAAGACTCTTTTCAGAGATTAGATTGGTAAAAGTAGGGACAGTGAATAAAGAGTGTTATATAAACACTTAAATGATGCTGTCATTTTCCTACCTCTGAGATCATTCAAGTGGAAAAACAATTTTTTTCCTACTTTACCTTTTAGATCATTGCCTGAATATGTTTATTGGCTTTTCCTTGCTTACAAGTATCTCAGCCTTCCAAAACAAATGTTTAAAAATGTAACTGAAATTTAGACAGCCTTTGCTTTCCATCCCTCCTGCAAGTGTGATAACAAGATCTAATTGAATATGATGTTTAAACAACTCAAAAGAACTGCACAGTAAAAAGGGTATATTTTACTGCACCTAATTATGGCAGAAAGTGAAGAGGAACTAAAAAGCCTCTTGATTAAAGTGAAAGTGGAGAGTGAAAAAGTTGGCTTAAAGCTCAACATTCAGAAAACGAAGATCATGGCATCTGGTCCCATCCCTTCATGGGAAATAGGTGGAGAAACAGTGGAAACAGTGTCAGACTTTATTTTGGGGGGCTCCAAAATCACTACAGATGGTGATTGCAGCCATGAAATTAAAAGACACTCACTCTTTGGAAGGAAAGTTATGACCAACCTAGACAGCATATTAAAAAGCAGAGACATTGCCAACAAAGGTCCATCTAGTCAAGGCTATGGTTTTTCCAGTGGTCATGTATGGATGTGAGAGTTGGACTGTGAAGAAAGCTGAGCGCCGAAGAATTGATGCTTTTAAACTGTGGTGTTGGAGAAGACTCTTGAGAGTCCCTTGGACTGCAAGAAGATCCAAATCCAACCAGTTCATTCTGAAGGAGATCAGTCTTGGATGTTCATTGGAAGGACTGATGCTGAAGCTGAAACTCCAATACTTTGGCCACCTCGTGCAGAGTTGACTCATTGGAAAAGACTCTGATGCTGGGAGGGATTGTGGGCAAGAGGAGAAGGGGACAACAGAGGATGAGATGGCTGGATGGCATCACCAACTTAATGGACATGAGTTTGGGTAAACTCTGAGAGTTGGTGATGGACAGGGAGGCCTGGCGTGCTGCGATTTGTGATGAGTAGTGGGCTCAACAGCCTTAAAATTTGACCATTCTTTTGTACCGTTAATGATGCTTCTGGAAATTTATCCTAAGGAAATAACTGAGAATCTGTGTAAGTTAGAAACTTCTAATTGCCCTCAAATAGCTATCTGACTGGGATTTCCTGGTAGCTCAGCTGGTAAAGAATCTGCCTGCAATGCGGGAGACCCCAGTTTGATTCCTGGGTCGGGAAGATCTGCTAGAGAAAGGAAAGGCTACCCACTCCAGTATTCTTGGGCTTCCTTGTGGCTCAGTTGATAAGGAATCTGCCCACAATGCAGGAGACCTGGGTTTGATCCCTCGGTTTGGAAGATCCCCTGGAGGAGGGCATGACAATCCACTCCAATATTCAATGAAGCAGAAGTAAATAGTCACTGTGCTGTGCATGATATCCCCAGGACTTATCTTGTACCTTTTGTATGGTCACTTCTCTTAGACTTGGGAAGCTATCTTTTTCCAACCCCTCCACCTTTCAAATCCCCTTCCATATGGAGGAAACAAACATAAATCCCTTCTAAAAGCCTAGACTTTATACTGGAGGCAAATACAAAGGTACTAAACAAGATAGTTAATATCTTTACAGATTGAATATATCTGTGTATTCTTTTGCCTTAGGAGAGTATCTTTTAAAGTCAGTCTTCATTGTTTGTTTGTTTTTAACAAAAAGCATTTTATCAAAGTATTGCTCTTATGTTGCCCAAGAAGGAAAGGGGAAGAGAGGCAAGTGCCTTTGAGTGGAAAACAATGAGAGGAGACCCAATATGTCTCCTCAACATGTCAATGACATGTTGACATTACTGCCATTCTGTTGAGTGTGTAAAGTCAAACTTAATTTGATTTGGTAAAATAAGTAAAGTGACTTTTCACACATCATCATAATTGTATAAGATTCATACCCAAGTATCAGTCATTGTTTTTCCTATACAATATCAATTTAACTGCTTTATAATATGCTTTCTTGAACTATTTATTATTTCCTTATTTGTTTAGAAAGAATATTCCACAGTTTGTGTGGAATACTAGACCACCTTACCTGCCTCCTGAGAAACGTGTATGCAAGACAAGAAGCAACAGTTAGAACTGGACATGAAACAATGGACTGGTTCAAAACTGGGAAAGGAGTACATCAAGGTTGTATATTATCACCCTGCTTATTTAACTTATACGCAGAGTACATCATACGAAATGCTGGGCTGGATGACTCACAAGCTGGAATCAAGATTTCTGGGAGAAATATCAACAACCTCAGCTATACAGATGATACCACTTTAATGGCAGAAAATGAGGAAGAACTAAAGAGCCTCTTGATGAAAGTGAAAGAGGAGAGTGAAAAAGCTGGCTTACAACTCAACATTCAAAAAACGAAGATCATGGCATCCAGTCCTATCACTTCATGGCAAATAGATGGGGAAAAAGTGGAAACAGTGTCAGATTTCATTTTCTTGGGTTCCAAAATCAACGTGGACAGTGATGGCAGCCACAAAAACGACGCTTGCTCCTTGGCAGAAAAGCTATGAAAAACCTAGACAGTGATAAACAGCAGAGACATCACTTTGCCGACAAAGATCCATATAGTCAAAGCTATGGTTTTTTCAACAGTCATTTATAGGTGTGAGAGTTGGACCATGAAGAAAGCTGAGCACTGAAGAACTGATGCTTTTGAACTGTGATGCTGGAGAAGACTCTTGAGAGTCCCTTGGACAGTAAGGAGATCAAACCAGTCAATCCTAAAGGAAATCAACTCTGAATATTCAGTGGAAGGACTGGTGCTAAAGCTGAAGTTCCAATACTTTGGCTACCTGATGCAAAGAGCTGACTTATTTCCTAACATCTTTCCTGATGCTGGTAAAGATTAAGGGCAAGACAAGAAGGGCCAACAGAGGTTGGATGCATCACTGACTCAATGGACATGAGTTTGAGCAAAATTAGGGAGATAGTGAAGGACAGGGAAGCCTGGCATGCTGCAGTTTATGGGGTTGCAAAGAGTTGGACACAACACAGCAACTGAACAACAATGGTGACTATAGTTAACAATACTATATAGTATAGTTGAAAGTTGCTAAAAGAGTAGATCTGAAAAGTTCTTATCACAAGAAAAAAATTAGAACTGTGATGATGGATGTTAACTAAAATTATTGTGGTGATCATTTTGCAATATATATATTGCAAATATGTTGTACAGCTAAAATTAAAAAATGTTATGTGTCTAAATTATATCTCAATTAATTTTTAAAATTAATTTTAAAATAAAATACACAACCAAAAGCTTCTGGGTTTTTGTCCACCGGAGGAAAGAGTGACCCAGCCAGTATAAGTCCTATGAGTCTACTTTATCCTCCCTCTGTACACTCATACACACGTGGATAACTGCACAGGCTAAACAATATCTTGAAAAAAGATATATCACCTTTGTCTTGGGACCAGATCCACATCAGCAACCCCAAATAAACTTGGAATCCTTACATGTGAAACTAAACTCTAGTAATAACACATTTAATTGCCAACCATCTGGGTGGGAAGTTGGGAAAAGATTACCAGAATTAAAGGATGTTATGGACTGAATGTGTCTGCCAAAATTCATATGTTGAGGCCTAATCCCCAGTGTGCTGGTATGTGGAGGCAGGGGCTTTGGAAACTAAGTCATGAGAGTGGAGCCCTCATGAATGGGATTGGTGCCCTTATAAACAGACCCCGAAGAGCTTTCTAGCTCTCCTTCCATCATGTGAGGATACAGCAAGAAGACAGCCATTTATGAACTGGGAAGTGAGCCCTCACCAGATACTGAATCTGCTAGCACCTTGGCCTTAGATTTCCCAGCCTCCACAAATATGAGAAATTTTAGTTGTTTATAAGTCACCAAGTCTATGGTATTTTCATTATATTGGCCCAAATAGACTAAGACAGAGGACTTAACAAACTGACGTTTCTCCGACTCCCTCTTTGTAAAGAACACACACCCAAGTACAAACATACGCACAGACTCACACATAGAATATGAGCCTTCTAACTTAAAAACATTTAGAACATTCTATTTTCATTTATTCATCATTCCACTTAACTCATTCATGGGCCAGATGCTGTGAATAAAGTCCCAAGCCTCTCAAGAGGTCGACAGTCTTGGAAAAGAGGAAAAATCAATGACAGTAATAACAATAACAGAGAAGTACGACAGATGTTGCAAACATCGTGTGTTGAGACAGAAATAGACAGAAACCCAAAGTTCAGCATTCTCCTAATAGAAGGTAACTTCAGAAGTAGGTTTAAGAGTTAGTTAGACATACAAGAAGGTAATAGCATTTCAAGTACAAGTAACAATGTGCGTACATGCTATGTTTGGAGTTACACAAGTAAATGATCAAGAGTCTGATAGTGTGGGCTTCCCTGGTAGCTCAGCTGGTAAAGAATCCACCTGCAATGCAGGAGACCCCAGTTTGATTCCTGGGTCAGGAAGATCCCCTGGAGAAGGGATAGGCTACCCACTCCAGTATTCTTGGTTTTCCCTGGTGGCTCAAACAGTAAAGAATCCCCCTGTGATGCCGGAGACCTGGGTTTGATCCCTGAGTTGGGAAGATCCCCTGGAGGAAGCCATAACAACCCACTCCAGTATTTTTGCCTGGAGAATCCCTATGGACAGAGGGGCCTGGTGGACTACAGTCCATGGGGTTGCAAAGAGTCGGGCACAACTGAGTGACTAAGCAGAGCACTGCATAGCACGTGACAGTATACGGTACATCAGCTTGTTGCTGCTGTAACAAGTTACCACAAACGCATTGCCTTAAAAAACACAAATTTATTATCTTACAGTAAGGAAATCAGACAGATGTCTCACCATGCTAAAATCAACATGCTGGCAGGGCTGTGTTCCATTTCAACTTCTAGTTTTAGCTTAGAGTATAGTTCGAAATGTGTATAACAGTTTAACAAAGCTTTTCTTCCTTACTAGGAGCAAAGAAGGCAGCAGTCTGTAAGCCAGAAAGAGAGGTTTCACCAAAAACTAATTCTGACAGCACCTTGATCTTGGACTTCTAGCCTCCAGAACTGTGAGAAAATAAAACTGTTGTTGAAGCCACCCAGTGTGTGGTACTTTGTGATGAAAGTCCTAGCAAACTGCAATATCCACCTAGAAATGAAGTGCTCTCAGCATCCATTATTCAGGGAGTCAGACCTAACTCATCTGTTCCTGCAAAGCTTCCTATCACATCTTGCCTAGATAAGATTACATCAGATTTAGTGTTTAACCTACGAATTCCATAACAAGGTCACATAATTGCATTCCTTTAAAATCACATAAATTATTCATCTCTTGGTTTTGAATTTTATGACTTTTATTTCTCTTACTCTTAAAGTTGCAATAAGAACTTTAATTTTTAAATATTCATTTTCTTTAGCAAAATTTATACTGGATATTTTCCTCTCCATGAGACATGTAAAAATGAAGTTTTTTAATCTTACCTGTTAAGTCCATTTCAACTTCTAGTTTTAGCCTACAGTGTGGTTCAAAATGTGTGTAACTTCTTAATAAAGCTTCTCTTCCTCACTTATACAAAAAGTAAAATGTGTTCATTGAGATCAAACTTCCATTAACCTAAAGAGTGGCAACTCAGAGTAAGATTTAATTTGTGAAATTTTCAATACTCAAGACCTGTGAGTTAAGTAACATTCATACCACCATGTATATTTTGAGTCCTTAGGAATCTGATCCTACCTAATTTCTAATTATAGACTAAAGAAAATAAAGAACAGCTTAGTCTACTCAGTAAGCTGTAAGAGTGGTATTCAGTTGTAGTTGGTCAGTGAGTTCAGATTATGTATAAAGCCTTTCTGGATCATTCAGGATCTAAACATTTTTAGTTAAGTGGTATTTGCTATCATAATTTCAATACATTAATATTAGAGAAAGGAAATTACATGCATTCTTTTTTTCAAATAAAACTAGACAAGCAGTGAAAAAAAAAAATAATTAGCCAAGAGTTATACAAGCAACATTATGTAAATGATTAGCATCTATGAAATGAAAACTCAAATGCTTCCTGAGGAACCTATTCCATATGATAATCACTGAAAGAGATCTCTCAGTAAGTTTAGCAGTGATTTATTTTCTTGGGATAGACTATTTGTACAGCATAATTTACCTGAAGTCTGTTTTACTTTGCTGCCCAGGATTCTAAATACAGTCAATTTTCCAGCCTCTGAAATAACATAGAAAGCACTTTTCATTCACAGGAACCAAATAAAGGAATTTCTTTCAAGGATTAAAATTGCATATAATTCAGTTCAAATTCTAATAATTTTCTAATTCCAATCATTGGTTTTGGGGGGATTTATTTTTCACCAAGATCTGATATGATTACCTGCTGCATATAGCCAAGATATATACTAATACAATTTCTACATTTCATCACAAGGTTTTGATAATGGTTTTGTAAAAACACTGAACTGATCTTACAGGCACATTCAAAAGTTCTACCAAAAATAAGTCCCGTTATATCTAAGCATTTAATGTCAATAAAGCTCCTTTATTACCCTGTATCTCTACTTTAAAATAATCTTACTATACATTCTAGAATCACAAGAAGCATAGAGCATGGAGAGATTTATTTTAGGTCACCCATTCCAAAAGTCCCATGTGCAGATGTGGTCCAGAGACTTAAAATGACATGTCCAGGGCCACACAGACGGGTAGTGGCAAAGTTAAACAGTCTAGTCTGCAGTCAACTGACTTCTTCATACATGGCTAAGCCTGTAATACTTTTCCTTGTATGGTTTCTGGATAGGCTTCCTTCTTTGGAAAATAAAAACATCATTAATGAAGGAATTAGATTGTCATTCTATCCTTTTTAGTCATCATTTATCCAAAGTCTAATGAAGTAGGCTCAATTCAGAGCTCAATTTCACCTGGATCAAATTAAAAGAAATATGAAGTTTGGATATTTGAATGACAATTTGCACCTGAAAAATAAAACTGGAATTAAACCAGTCTTCACCCCATTCCTGCTGCTCTCTGCCCCAAGTCAGTCGCAGGAGTACTGGGAAAATGTAGAGAACAGAAAGAGACCTGCATCTATCAAATGTGGGGCTAGCTGTTTCCTTCCTTCCTACCACTTCAGCTTTTGGGGCAGAAAAAAAATAATAGAAAACTAAGCTTGTTGAGGCATCCTGAGTCCACCTAGCATTAATTTCTGGAGGCACATATCAAACTGAAATAGCTGTTTTGCAGAAAAAGTACAATGAAAGACTTAAGCAGAATATTTCTGGGGGAAAAAAGTCTTTTCATGTGTAAGTAATCTCCTCTAGATCTTGCAAGCTATAAATGTGTACAGTGAGTATTAAAGTTACTTCATAATCTAGGAGATAGAAGTTATCATAGTCCTTTTCTTTTATCAAATATCGCTTTAAGTCACCACTCCTCAAGTTGATAGAAATTTAACCTCAATCAATACTAGGGTCAAGTGCTATTCATAGGACAAAGACTTCAGGTTATACACAGTATACTACTTAGGGACAGTCCTCTGATCTTTGGTCCAGATTGGTCCCTGCTGACAGGCTCTTTATCCAGGACTACAGGGTCCCTTGCAGGAAGGTGACTCTGCTGTTTCCTGAAACTTGCCTCTCACCTTGAGCTGAGACTCTTTTTTACCAAAACTAGCAATCCCAATACCAAAGGTTCAGCTTCCCACTGTATCACAAAGCCACTCCATGCTGAGAATAGGTCGCATCCCCAGGGGGTTACAAAAGAGCAGCACAGAGAGACTGGATGCTTGACGCTGCCACTCCATGGAGCCCTCCTTCCCCAAATAAATCTCTCTTTGGGGTCTCCATAGTAGACTCTCACTCTGAGGCTCTTGCCTCTCTCTCCTCTCCTCTGGGAATACCTGGCATAAGCCCTTTCATAAGTTTAGGCTTTCTTTTTTTCTTCATTTTTGAAAAAATTTTCTCTTTTTTCCAACAAATAAACAATAAAAATGGATGAATCATAGTATCACTAAGTCTGAGACTAAACATCGAAACTTGACTGTCTTCTTTCTTTTAAGGTAGAACTAAAGGATGAGATTTTTATTTAAATTTAACTTTTTATCTTATATTGGAGTATGGTTGATTAACAATACTGTGCTAGCCTCAGGTATACAACAAAGTGATTCAGCCACACACATACTCGTATCCATTCTTTCTCAAATTCCCCTCCCATCTAGGTTGCAGAGTTCCCTGTGCTACACAGTAGGTCCCGCTAGGCTTTAAAAAACAAAAGGAGTTTCAACTTCTGCATTGGTCCTGCTGAACAAAAGCTCAAAAAAGAAAGTAGAAAAATCTTTTTGGAATAGGGCAGGAAAACAGAATAAAAAGCAAACTGATATTTCAATGAATTATCCTATAACACGTGTCTATTGTAAGGTATCTTTTTTTCTATTAACACATTATTTGAAAGCAGATTTGATATGACAGAGGCTACATTTTCCACCCCTCTTCATGTTTCTGAGGAGGGCCTCCTGCAGGCACAAGTCTAAAGCAGTTTGTGACTGAATTCTGAGCACAAGAAGCATCCTTGTGCAGTTTTTAGACAAATGGTTATCTGTACCAGTTGGGGAGCATCCTCCTTGACACTTTGCTCTTGGTCGTCAGTTTTAGGGTCATCGAAGTGAATACATCTCCTATGTCAGTGAATTACCATCATTCATCTGAGGGTGTTAGATGTCTTCTCTTTTGACAGCTGCCCCATCATCAGTTTCATACTTTCCAGATGTACTGAACTGCTTGCAGTTCTCATAAAAGTCATGTTCTCTGAGCTCCAGGCCTTTGCATATGTGACTCCCTCTGCCTAAAATAACATTCCACAGCCTTTTTTCATGTTGCAGACAAAAAAAAAAGAGATAATGTTTACATAACAGGGACAAATTGGAAGGACTTTGGAATTACCTATATGGGCCTTGTTAGAAGAAAATTCAACAGAGAAGATATTTAATAAGATATGAAGGACTTCCCTGGTAGTCCCTTCCCTTAACCTATCTGCAATCCAGGCTACCCGGGTTCAATCCCTGGGGCAGGAAGATCACCTGGAGAAGAGAATGACAAGCCACTCCAGTATTCTTGCCTGGAAAATCCCATGGACAGAGGAGCCTAGGGGTGCAGGGGAGGAGGGGTGCTATAGTCCATGGGGTCACAAAGAGTTGGACATGACTGAGCAACTAACACTTTCACTTTTCACCTTCCCTGGTGATACACTGGATAAGAATCCATCTGCCAGTGCAGGGGACATGGGTTTGGTCCCTGGTCCAGGGAAGATGCCACTAAGCCCTGTACCACAACTACTTAGCCTGCCCTCTAGAGCCTGCAAGCTGCAATTACAGAAGCTCATGGGCCTAGAACCTGTGCTCTGTAAGGAGAAGCGGCCCAATGAGAAGACCATGCACTGCANATCTGCCAGTGCAGGGGACATGGGTTTGGTCCCTGGTCCAGGGAAGATGCCACTAAGCCCTGTACCACAACTACTTAGCCTGCCCTCTAGAGCCTGCAAGCTGCAATTACAGAAGCTCATGGGCCTAGAACCTGTGCTCTGTAAGGAGAAGCGGCCCAATGAGAAGACCATGCACTGCAACAAAGAGGAGCCCCCACCACTGCAACTAGAGAAAGTCCACGTGCAACAACAGAGACCCAGCACAACCAAAAACAAATAAATAAATAAATTATAAAAAATAAAAATAAGATACCAAAACATTTTAATGAGAAACTTTAGCTTGCTCATGTGAACATAACTTTATTCTTTTCATGTTAAAATAATCCCAAATTTGCAAAAGAATTTCAATGATAATACTATATATTACTTCCCCCTTGAGAGTAAATTACCAGCATAGTACTCCAGCGGCCATGATACACACCCAGATGCCCCCTTCACTTCACTCAATCTCCAACATCTTGGGCCAGGCTGCTGCTGTCACCACCACCCTGTGTGGACAACCTCCTCCCCTCTCTCAAGTGCCCAACAATCAAAGGCTGCTACCATCCTCCCCCTCACTTCACTTGGACTCTGACATACCGTGGCAGGCAGCCAACAGTCCTCCACACTCCAATGCAGATGCCTACACTGCAAACCCTACTGAGTGATTTTTCAACTGGATTATTTAGGAAGAATGAAAAGAAGGTAGGAAGATTGTAAGGAAGAAAAACAGGGAGGAAGAGAAGAAGGCAAGGATATAGGGACGATCAGAGTGAGGAAGGGAAGTGGGGAAGAGAAAAGGGGGAAGGAAGAAAACTGGTTTTACAACTGAAATGGCCAGGTAGTTCTCTTCAGGTTTTGATAGTCACCATCCACAGGAAACTTTAATCATGGGTAGGTAGATGAAAATATAAAACAGCTTTAAAACCATTCTAAAGTGAACCACAATTGAAATCGCACTTTAAAAAATCTAGTACTTCTGCATTTTCTTTTACTGGCAAGTGAAAACATTCCAGACAGAGGGAACAACTAGTGTAAAGATCCCAAG
Organism: Neotragus moschatus; assembly: GCA_006410615.1. Classification (NCBI taxonomy): domain Eukaryota; kingdom Metazoa; phylum Chordata; class Mammalia; order Artiodactyla; family Bovidae; genus Neotragus; species Neotragus moschatus. The sequence continues at coordinate 139,244 of SJYA01001068.1, read as the reverse complement.
GGAGAAAGTAGTATTCCAGTGAGCTAGAGATTACTGACAGAGCAAGAGAGTAACAGGGGAGATTTCTTCTGCAAAAGCATTTCCAGTTCAATTAAACTTTTCATTATTAACACTTTTAAAGTAGTGAAGAAGTTCCATTTGACATCTATACTATAGACTATAGTTACACTGTAGTTACCCTTAGATCCTGCTGAAAGTATATATCCCAAATGTATAGACAAAAGCATCTGATTTATATATGAAGATAATAATTCAGGGCTACCATCCAAAGCTGCGTCCACCAGGATCCTCTGCTTCATATTCCAGACCCCCATATACTATACTCACTGGACTCTTGGATCACTATGGGTTCCACTGACTCCACTGTCTTTTGTCCCTAACAGGCAGCAGCTGACTCCTGAATATCCTTGGGCCCCACTCAGCATCTAGTATAACAACAGTAAATGCCAGATATCCGTAAAAATACTTCCTATTTGTGAGGATAAAGAATCTTGTGGTCAAACACTGATCCATCACAAGTACGCTCTAAGGAGTTCAGCATAGGAATGCTCTTGTCACTTTGCCAGGTTGTACCTGAGCACATCGAGGACTGAAGGGATTAGCATCTACTGCATGCCTATAATCCATGTGAAACAAACTAACTGGGTATTTTTGGCTTCTGTTTCTTCCCTTTTGTGCCTAGGCAACTCTTATTCTTATTCAGAACTCAGTTTAGAAGTTCAAAGTCATTCATTCGTTCATGCATTCATTTAATTAACAAATATTTTAAAAGACAAATTAAGAAAATAATCCAACTTTCAACTGCATCAAAAAGAATAAAATATCTAGGAATAAATTTAACCAAGGAGGTAGAAGACCTGTACACTGAAAATTATAAGCTACTGATGAAAGAAACTTAAGACACAAATAAATGGAAATATATTCTGTGGTCATGGATTGGAAGAATTGATATTGTTAAAATATCTACACTCCCCAAAGCAATCTATAGATTCAATGCAACCCCTATCAAAATTCCAATGACATTTTTCACAGGAATAGATCAAACAATCCTAATATTTCTAGGAAACTACAAAAGGTCCTAAATAACCAAAGCAATTTTGAGAAAGAAGAACAAAGCTAGAGGCATCATAATTTGTGGTTTCAAACTACATTAAAATCCAAAAAATAGGGTGTTGGCATAAAAAGAGACACACAGATCAATGAAACGGAATAGAGCTCAGAAATAAACCCATGCATATATGGTTAATTAATTTACAATAAAGGAGCCAATAATAAAGTATAGTCTCTTCAATAAACAGTACTGGGAAAACTGGGTAGTCATATGCAAAAGAATGAACCTGGACCACTACCTAACATTCACAAAAGTCAACTCAAAATGGATTAAAGACTTGAATATAAGACCTGATAATAAAAAGAAAGCATATGGTGTAAGCTCCCTGACATCAGTCTTCGTAATGATTTTTTGGATTTGACACCAAAAGCAAAAGTAAGTAGAACTACATCAAACTAAAAAGCTTTTGCACAGTAAAGAAAGCCATCAACAAAATGAAGAGGAAACCTACAAAATGGAAGAAAATATTTGCAAAATCATTTCTCTCCTAAGGGGTTAAGACCTGAAATATATAAAGAACTTATACAGCTCAATAAAAATAAACAGAACAATTTGATTTTTAAAAGGGCAGAGGATCTAAATAGACATTTTTCCATTAGAGACATACAAATAGCTAACAGGTATGTTAAAAGATGCTCAACATCACTAATCATCAGGGAAATGCAAATCAAAGCCACAATGAGCTATCACCTCACACCTGTTAGAATAGCTGTCATCACAAAGAAAAGAAATAAGTTTTGACTAATATGTACAGAAAAAGGAACTCTTGCATACTGTGGGTAGGAATGTAAATTGATGCAACCAATTCAGAAAACAGTATGGTGGTTCCTTGAAAAATGAAAACTAGAACCACCATATCATCTAGCAATTTTACTTATGAGAGTAAACAAAATCACTATCTCAGAAAGATATGTGCACTCCCATATTCACTGCGGCATTATTTACAATAGCCAAGATGAGGAAACAACTAAATGTCAATTGATAGATGAATGGATAAAGAAAATGCGCTGTGTATATATATACATAGTGGAACATTTTCTAGCCATGAAAAAGAATTAAATTGTGTCCACAGATGGACATTGAGGGAATTATGCTAAGTGAAATAAGTCAGAGAAAAACAAATACTGTATGATCTCATCTATATATGAAGTTTAAGAAAAATAAAANGACTCTGATGCTGGGAGGGATTGGGGGCAGGAGAAAGGGACGACCGAGGATGAGGTGGCTGGATGGCATCACTGACTCGATGGGCGTGAGTCTGAGTGAACTCCGGGAGTTGGTGATGGACAGGGAGGCCTGGCATGCTGCGATTCATTGGGTCGCAAAGAGTCAGACACGACCAAGAGACTGAACTGAACTGAAATTCTGAGAATGCAGCCCTGAACAAGATAGACAAAGCTCTGATTGCAAGGATTTTACAGCTGGTGAAGCAGGTACTGGGAGAGCACACAGACAACAGATAAACACACCAAAAAATTAGAAATGACAGGTACAGAAACACTAATGACAGGAAGCCAGTCATGTCAAGAACCAAGGAGGAACATTCCAGACAGAAGGAACAGCTAGTGTAAAGGTCCCAAGGAAGAAAGAAGACCAGTGGGCTGCATCCTGCTAACAAAAGAGTGGCAGGATATGAGGACAGAGATCTAGCAAGGGCTAGATCACGCAGGGCCATAAGTTAGGCACACAAGTTTAGATTTTAACAGCAATAGAAACCATTCACAGATTTTAAACAAGGAAGTTTCATGATGTGACGCCTTAAAATTTAAAAGATGACTGGTGGCTACATGAATTATGAACTGTAGGATAGACGCAGGAAAACCAGTAGGGGCCCTCCACAGTAATCCAGGGAAGAGACAAGGATATCTGAGACTAGGCCAGCAGTAGTAGAAGCAGACATGAAAACAAAGAGTTGAATTCACATACACTATGGTAGCAGAGTCAAAAGAAACTTGCTGATGGACATGATATAGGGTATAAGAGAGTAAGAGTCATCAAGAACAGTGCACAGCCTTCTTGCTTGAGCAAGCATGTAGACAGAATCCCACATACTGATATTTGGAAGACTGGGAGAAGATGCAGGTCTGTGGGTGAAATCACAGGTTCTCTTTTGGATATGCTACCTGAAATTCATATTAGAAATCTAGGAAGAGTTGTTAAGTTATGGTTATAGGGGTGTGGAGACAAGGGAAGGGTCAGGGCTAAAGATATAAATTTGGAAACAATTTGTACATAGTATTTAATGACACGAGACAAGCAAGAACATGTAGACAGAGAAGATATCTCAGGACAGAGACCAAGGGCACTTCAACATTTAGAAGTTTACTGGAAGAAAAGGAGAATAAAGAGTAAGAATATGAGGTAAACACACAAATGAGTATTAGAAAGAGCAAGTGAGACAGGAGAAAACCCCGGGCCGTGTGATGTCCTGGAAGCCAAAATAAGAAAATGTTTGAAGAATGAAGTCTGCTGTAACAGAACACCACAGACTGGGTGGCTTAAACAACAGAAATTTATCTCTCACAGTTCTGGAGGCTGAAGTCCAAGATCAGAGTGCCAGCAGATTGACTTCTGGTGAGAGGACTCTGCTGCAAGTCTTTCCTGTTTCCTCACGTGGCTGGATGAGGGAGCAGAAGAGGGGAGGAGAAACAGACAGACAGACACAGAGATACAGACAGTGTGTACTTTGATCTCTTCATCCCATTACAAGAGTACCAGTCATATCATGGGGTTTCCACCCTCACGATCTATGTAACTATAATTATCTCCCAAAGGCCCTACATCCAAATACCATCACATTGGAAATCAGGGTTTCCACATATGAATTTGAGGGAGAACAAATGTTGAGGACAAAACATTCAGTATATGCCAGATTGCTCTAAGTACTGGTGAAGATGTGGGAAAATTGGAGTCTTCATACACTGCTGATGAAAATATAAAATGGTCCAGCCACTGTGGAAAGGTCTGGTGGTTCTTTAAAAGGTTAAACATACAGTTACCATATGACCCAGAAACCCCACTTCTCGGTATAAATCCAAGAAAAATGAGAACCTATGTCCACATGAAAGTTTGAATACAAATGTTTAGAGCTGTGTTATTCTTAAGAATCCCAAAATGAAAGCAATCTAAATATCTCGAATAGATTATCTGATGAACAGATCATCTAATGGTGGCATATTCTTACAACTGAGTGTTATTTTACAATAAAAATGAATGAAGCAGTACTAATGCATGGTACAACATGGATGAACCTGAAAACACCTTGCTTAGTGAAAGAAGTCACATACAAAAGGTCACATATTATATGACTCTGTTTATATGACATGTTCAGAATAAGCAAATCTACAGAAACAGTAGATTAATGGCTCTCTATGGCTGGCACAGGAAATGAGAGGGAAATAAAGAGTGAATGCTAATGAGTACCAGGTTAATTTTTTTTTTCCAGGTTTCTTTTAGAGGAGACAAAAATGTTCTAACATTAGAGTGGGTGATGGCTGCACAATCCTGTGAATATATTGAAAACACTGAATTGTACAGTTTAAATGGTAAGTAGCATGGTATATAAATTAGGGAGAGGTTACCTAAAGCAAATACTACTGACAAATCAGCCAAGATTAGAATAAAGTAGAGACCACTCTATCAGCATCAAAGTCATGTGTAACCTTGACAAACAAATGTTTAGTGGTGTGTTTGAGACAGAAGGCAAACAGGGTGGACTGAGAGGAAATAAGAAGTGAGGAAGAAGAGTCAAAGAAGTTTCGTTGTTAAGGATTGCAGAGAAACAGGTTAATGCCACAGAGGGATATGAAGTAAAGACAGGGTTTGTTTTCATAAGATGGGAGATAAAGCAGCATGTTTGTTGATGAGAATGAATCAATGTGGAAGGAGAAACTGACAGTGAAAAACAGAAAATGTACTGTTGAATCAAAGTCCGTAAGAAAGGGATGACTAAAAAGCACAAAGGCTTGGCACCCCTTCAGACTTCAACAGGGAGAAGGCAGACAGCCGAGGCATACATGTCAGTAGACTGTGGATACTGTTAAGAAGACGAGAGATGTGCTGCCATTTTCTACATGAGGCCTGAAGCAAGGTGACCAACTTAGGGTAAGGATGCAAAAGTATATTACTTACATTGCTGTATAACAAAATTACTCCCCCAAACTTAGCAGCTCATGAGATAATGTTTTTCTCCCCACAGTTTCCTAGATTTGATCTTTACCTAGAAGCCAGTTCTTAAACTTAGAATCATTTGCTTCTTGGAGATGCTAGAAATATTNGACCAACTTAGGGTAAGGATGCAAAAGTATATTACTTACATTGCTGTATAACAAAATTACTCCCCCAAACTTAGCAGCTCATGAGATAATGTTTTTCTCCCCACAGTTTCCTAGATTTGATCTTTACCTAGAAGCCAGTTCTTAAACTTAGAATCATTTGCTTCTTGGAGATGCTAGAAATATTTTTAAGACCAGTAAGTTCTGGATTCCTTCTGTTTAACCAGCTTTTCTTTAGCCTCTCTCTCTCTCTCTCTCAACATTTTACTATATGCAGCAAGAAGAAACCAGGAAACACCTTCAACAGTCTGCCTGGAAATTTTCCTTGGCTAAATTAATAAGTTCTTTATGTAATTTGCTACCTTCCACATTAACACAGCTGACAGTGTTGCTAAACTCTCTGCCTACATATATATGACCCTCTTTCCTTCTTTTTCCACTTATATCTTCCTTACTTTTTAAGACTTCACCCACAGTCTTCAGAAAGGCCATAATGCTTTTTCTAACAAACTAGTCAAGACACTTCAACTATTCTCCAACATTCTCCTCAAATTCTGTCCAGCTTCTGCCTACTGCTTCCTAAACTACTTCCACATTTTTAGGTAGAGAAATGGTACTTCCAGGTGCCAAGATCTGTATCAGTTCCCTATGACAAATCACCTAAACTCTGCAGCTTAAAATGACAAAATTTATTATCTCATGGTTTCTGCGAGTCAGGAATTTGTGAGGCACTGAGCTGGGTGATCTGGGCTCAGGGTCTCGCAAGAGGTTGTCAGCAAGATGTCAGCCAGGGCTGGAGGACCTGCTTCCAGGGGAGCTCACTCACATCTATCATTGCCATAACACATTATCTCCCAAGTAGTTTAAAATAGCACAACTTATTATCTTACTGTCCTGTAAGTCAAAACTAGACTAAAATTAAAGTGTTAGCTGGGCTGCATTCCCTTCTGAAGGCTCTAGAGGAGAAATTGTTTCCTTCTAGAGGCCCTTTACATTTCTTGGCTCATGCCCTTCTCTTCCATCTTTCAAAGCCAGCACTGGTGAGTCTGTTTCCTTTCACACTTCCATTTTTCCCTACTGCTTCTTTCACTGTCCTATCTGTCTGTCTATCTATATCTGTCTCTCTCTCCCTTTGGCTTCTGACTACAACCAGCAAAGGAGCTCATATGATTAGACTGTTCCCACCCAGACAATTCAAAATAGTCTCCCTATCTCAAGGTCCTTAACCTTATCACATCTATAAAGTACTTCTTGCCATGTAAGGTAACACATTTGCAGGTCTAGGGATTAGTATGTGGATACCTTTTGAGGGTCATTATTCTTCCTACCACAGGGCTATAGACACAGAAGAGGAGAACAAGCACAGGGAGGAATAAAGGGAGCCACACAATTGTACAGGTCATAAAGCCAACACTGATTTAATTAAGAGAGGCCCCGTAGGAAAAATTTAACTTTGATTACTCAGGTTACTTAGCACTACATATGAGGTTGAAAATGCTAGATGCTGAAGTAGGGCAAGGTAAAATAAATTAGATAGAGAAGCCAAAAAATTCCACAGACAGACAAATTTTTGTGTCCTCAAACTACCATTGTGATTTGGTGGTTTCAACAATTTACTGCTTCTCTTCAGTATATAACATGTTTTCAGTACAATAACTATTATGTTACATATTTTTCAGTATCATATGATATATACTTATATAATATTATTTCAAAATAGCCAAAATTCCTTATTTTCTCTCCAAATGCAATGTTCCATTCATATACCACCAGATGGCAGAGAAGAGCAAAGAATATATTCCTATATAACAAAAAAAAAAATTTTTTTTTCATATACTTGAAGAAGATCAGCCCTTAGCTAAAGGTGGCAAACTCTTAGCATCTTAGACTAGAAAAGCACCTTATTTTTTAACTTTTTCATTATGGAAAATTTCAAACATACACAAAGCAAGAAGCAGTGTAATAAATCTCCATGAATCATCAGTTAGTTTCAAGAATTATCAACACAGGGCCAATCTCTCATCTCATCTGTATTTTTCCTTGTTCCCTTCTACTTTTTGTATACAGCATGTCCTTGTTGATTATTTATTTTAAATATAGCAGTGTATACAAGTCAATCCCAAGCTCCCTAATTATCTGTCCCTACCAGGTAACCATGAGTTCATTCTCTAAGTCTGTGAGTCTGTTTCTGTTTTATAAATAAGTTCCTTATATCTTTTTAGATATTTGTATCTTTTTTTTAGATTCCGCATATAACCAATATCTTAAAATATTTCTCTTTGTGACTTAACTTCACTCAAGTTATGACTATCTCCAGGTCGATCTGTGGTGCTACAAATGGCATTATTTCATTATTTTTAGTGATTGAGTAATATTCATTGTAAATATGTACCACAACTTCTTCATATATTCCTCTGTCAATGGACATTTAGGTTGCTTCCATGTCCTGACTATTGAAAACAGTGCTGCAATGAACACTGAACACTGGTGTACATATATCCTTTCAGATCATGTTTTTCTCCAGATATATGCCCAGGAGTGGGTTTGCAGGCTCATAAGGTAACTCTACATTTAGTTTTTTAAGTAACCCCCATACTGTTCTCCACAGTGGCTATACCAGTTTACATTCGTACCAACAGTGTAGGAGGGATCCCTTCTCTCCACACCCTCTCTAGTATTTCTTGTTTGTGGATTTTTTTGATGACAGTCATTCCAACTAGTGTGAGGTGATATCTCATTGTAATTTTGACTTGTATTTCTCTAATAATTAGTGACACTGAACATCTTTTCATGTATCTCTTGGCCATCTGTATGTCTTCTTTGGAAAAATGTCTATTAAGGATTTTTGCCTATTTTTTGATTGGGTTATTTGTCTGGATGATATTAAGTCTTATGAGCTGTTCATAAATTTCTGCAGACTAAATCCCTTGCAAATATCTTCTCCCGTTCTGTGGGTTGTCTTTTGGTATTGTTTATGAAATTCTAATGTTTCCTTTGCTGAAAAAGCACCTTATTTTTAAAGGCTTGTAGAGACATGAGAATTTCATAGTTTTCCTCTAATTGATATTTGGACAACCTGTTAAAAATGTGTATTAAGACAATATAACTAGGATGACCTCAGAATAGTTAGACAAGATCATAAGCTCAGAGAAAACTAAGAATCACAGTAGTTTAAAAAGAAGCTACTGAAAACAAAAATTAAAAGATCAAAACCCAAAACCCCACTGCTTTGGCCCTGATCTCTTTGAGAAAACCCAGTGGTCGCCTTCAGATCAATCCAACTTGACTGGCTCTCAAATTCAACTTGTCCCACACTCAACTCACCCTCTTCCTTCCACATTCTCTCTTCCCTCTATCTCCTGTTTCAGTTAAGAATGCAATCATCTACCTGATTGCCAAAGTCAGAAATCCTCAGGTTATTACTTCCATAACCCTCACACTGTAAAGAATGACTATTTTATTATCCCTTTTTCTCCATCTACTGGTTTGGAATTAATGCACTGTTTTTATTTTTTTAGTAGGTGTCCCAGAAATTACTGAATGCATATTTAACTTACCAGAAACAAAATTAATGCATATCTTTATCCTATCCTTAGGTGACATGAGGATCATTTAAAATGCATTATCACGCTCCTGGATGATAGTATTGTTGTTATTGCTGTATATTTAAATTTCTTAACTTTACTGGGACTTCATTCTTACTGTTTTGTATAATCAGTGCTCGTTTGATTTACTTCTATGTTTGCCACCTTCTTTGTTCTTCTTCCCTTCTTAATCTCAAATCTTCCCTCAGCATCACTTTCCTTCTCTCTGAAGGACACCCTTTAGAATTTCCTACAGTAAGCATACACTGTAGGTGAACGCTCTTACCTTTAGTTTGTCTGGAAAAAATGTCTTTCTTTTGCCTTCATTTCTGAAAGACAATTCTGTTTAGTATAAGTTCTAGACTGGCAGATATTTTATGTCAGTCCTTTAAAAATAACCATTTCATGGATGAAGAAGATGGGATACATGCAGACAGACACAGACATATACATGCAGATACACACACAAAACAAAATACTACTCAGTCATAAGAAAGGGAAATTTTAACACGTGCAACAACAAGGAGGGCCCTCAAAGGTATTATGTTAATTGAAAGTCAGATGAAGAAAGACAAATACTGTATGATTTCACTCACATGCAGAATGTAGAAAAACATACACACAAAATAAATAAACAAATCAAACAAAAAGAAACAAATAGATATAGAGAACAGGGCATCTGGTCCCATCACTTTATGGAAAACAGCTGGGGAAATAATGGAAACAGTGACAGACTTTATTTTCTTGGGCTCCAAAATCACTGCAGATGGTGACTGCAGCCATGAAATTAAAAGACACTTGCTTCTTGGAAGAAAAGCTATGATCAACCTAGACAGCATATTAAAAACCAGAGACAATATTTTGCCTACAAAGGTCCATCTGATCAAAGCTATGGTTTTTCCAGTAGTCCTGTATGGATGTGAGATTTGGACTATAAAGAAAGCTGAGCACCAAAGAATTGATGCTTCTGAACTATGGTGTTGGAGAAGACTCTTGAGAGTCCCTTAAGACTGCAAGGAGACCCAACCAGTCTATCCTAAAGGAAATCAACCCTGAATATTCATTGGGAGGACTGATGCTGAAGCTGAAACTCCAATTCTTTGGCCACCTGATGCAAAGAACTCATTGGAGAAAACCCTGATACTGGGAAAGATTGAAGGCGGGAGGAAATGGGGACGACAGAGGATGAGATGGTTGGATGGCATCACCAACTCAATGGACATGAGATTGAGCAAATTCCAGGAGATAGTGAAGGACAGGGAAGCCTGACATGGTGCAGTCCATGGGGTCTCAGAGTTAGACATGACTGAGTGACTAAACTAAACTGACATCAGGCATAGATGAGGCTCATTTGAATTAATAATATACGTTATCTGTTCCACCCTACCCCAATATATATATACAACAGTGGAGCAGGGTCAGGATAATTGCAATGAATACTTCCACTTGGAAAGAAGAAAGATGGAAAAAAAAAATTCTAAAATCCCTCTGGGCAGATGATTACAAGGAGTTCCTACTCTGGGGGAGGGGGGATATTTTTTGAATAGGTCCTGATTTCCATTATCGATTGTTCCACTCCGTAATCCATTGTTTACATGGCCCTTGGTTCTGTCCTTTGACAGAACATGCTTTTCAGTTATTCTTGATCACTGTAAAGACGGCATTGGAAAATATGCCACCCTGTTGGAGAAGACTCTTGAGAATCCCTTGGGCTACAAGGAGATCCAACCAGTCCATCCTAAAGATCAGTCCTGGGTGTTCACTGATGCTGAAGCTGAAACTCCAATACTTTGGCCACCTGATGTGAAGAGCTGACTCACTAGAAAAGACCCTGATGCTAGGAAAGATTGAGGGCAGGAGGAGAAGGGGATGACAGAGGATAAAATGGTTGGATGGCATCACCAACACAATGGACATGGGTTTGGGTGGACTCCGGGAGTTGGTAATGGACAGGGAAGCCTGGCATACTGTGGTTCATGGGGTTGCAAAGAGTCGGACACGACTGAGCGACTGTACTGAACTGAGGACTTAGCAGCTTTCTTTGCATGTTTCCTTCTTATAGAATGTTGGGGCCAACAGGAGGAGACCCTTTTAATCCAGGCTAGTAGCACTCTGAATGTACAGTTCTCTCACAAATGAGCTTGATTTTTTTATTTACTTTAATCAGCTCCATATACTAATAGCCACATTCACAGCTGTTGTTTTTTTTAGACAACCCCTCTCTCATTGGAATCCATTCAGATACCTGAGCCCATCAAGCTTCTATTGGGATAGACACACCTCCAATCTCTTTTTTTAAATTATTATTTTGTCCAACAATTAATAAAAAGGACCTAATAAACCTCACTTTAATCCATTCATAGGCTTTTAACAATAAGTATATGTTCACATTCTTGATATGTTCCTTACTTTAGAGGCTAAGCATTTTTAATCAAACTTTATCATTTAAAGGTCTTAATTTTTGTCTTTTACCAGATAGAAACAAGAAGCACTTATATCTTCCAAACCTGAAAGTTCTGAACTTCTTTGCTCTCTTAATACCCTCTCAAATTAAGAAATTAAATTATTTTTGACTATGGAATTCTTTTTGATCAATGGAACAAAATAGAAAGTCCAGAGATAAATCCACACACCCATGGACACCTTATCTTTGACAAAGGAGGTAAGAATATACAGTGGATTAAAGACAATGTCTTTAACAAGTGGTGCTGGGAGAANACAGCCTTTGTTTTAAAGTCTATTTTATCTGATATGATTATTGCTACTCCTTCTTTCTTTTGGTCTCTATTTGTGTGGAATATCTTTTTCCATCCCTTCACTTTCAATCTGTATGTGTCCCCTGTTTCGAGGTGGGTCTCTGGTAGACAACATATATAGGGGTCTTGTTTTTGGATCCAATCAGCCAGGTTTGTCTTTTGGTTGGGGCATTCAACCCATTTACATTTAAGTTAATTATTGAGAAGTATGATCCATACTTATTACTAACATTTTGAACACATTTTATAAACAGTTCCATCTAATATCACTGGGCTGCAATTTCTGACTCCTCCCTTCTAGCTCTTAAGATTCGTTTGATCTTCTGTACAATGATTTCAACTCTGGGAGCTACTTCTGAAATGAAGCTATAGGGATGTTATGACTTGGACAGGTGGCTGAAATGTCTGTCATCTTTTGACATAAAAATAAACTTAGAAAAATAATCATGGAAATGAAGAAAGAAAACATGTAGAAGATGAAAAGAATAGCAACAGAGCCAGAAATTTCCAACAGGTATGAAACTGGGAAATAAATCTCTAAAATGTTAAATAAAAATCTTGCAAGTGTGTTTTTCAATTTTTTTTCATGTTAAAATAATCCAGTTTTTAAATATGTGAAGATCAGTAAAAATTAGAACTGCTGTATGTTCAAGCCTAATTATACTGGATGTCTTCTTGCTCGTGTGATCTGAAAAATACCACCACAATTTTTAAATGCACCATTATAAGGAAACTATCAAAAGAAATCAATAAATGTTAGTATTGGCAAATGAGCTTTTACTACTTTTTGTTTATCTTTTTGTAAATAAACTTAAAACTGGTAAACATATGTATTGAGTTTATCTCTCCTTTCTTGATATATTTAATGTGCTTTTAAGAATTAGAAATGTCAACATTTTCAATAATGAAAAGTTATTCATTAACCTTCATTGAAAATTAAAGCCAATTCAGGCCATCTGTACTTACCTGATTTTAAAAGTAACTGGTGGGCTCTAGAAAATGAAATGTGTACAATTTATATGGACCCAGGCAATTGTCAAATTCAAGGAAAAAGAGATAAATTATCTTCAGCAGAAAAATCAAAGTACCTGTAATAGAATTCTAATGTTATCCCCAAATCTTAAAAGATAGCACAAATTTCTGCAATAGACAGATATAAAATCTGATTTGGGGGAATGGTTGAATAGTTGAGTAGGATAAGGAGCTTGTACAATATAGAATCAGTTCAGTTACTCAGTCATGTTCAACTCTTTGTGATGCCATGGACTGCAGCACACCAGGCCTGCCTGTCCATCACCAACTCTCAGAGCCTATTAAAACTCACGTCCATTAAGTCGGTGAATCCATCCAACCATCTCATCCTCTGTTGTCCCCTTCTCCTCTTGCCTTCAATCTTTCCCAGCATCAAGGTCTTTTCTAATGAGTCAGTTCTTCACATCAGGTGGCCAAAGTTTTGTAGCTTCAGCTTTAGCATCAGTCCTTCCAATGAATATTCAGGACTGATTTCCTTTAGGATTGACTGGTTGGACCTCCTTGCAGTCCAAGGGACTCTCAAGAGTCTTCTCCAACACCACACTTCAAAAGCATTAGTTCTTCGGTGCTCACCTTTCTTTATAGTCCAACTCTCACATCCATACATGATTACTGGAAAAACCATAGCTTTGACTAGATGGGCCTTTGTTGGCAAAGTAATGTCTTTGCTTTTTAATATGCTGTCTAGGTTGGTCATAGCTTTTCTTTCAAGGACCAAGCATCTTTTAATTTCATGGCTGCAGTCACCACCTGTAGTGATTTTTGCAGCCCCTAAAATAAAGTCTGTCACTGTTTCCATTGTTTCCCCATTTATTTGCCATGAAGTGTTGGGGCCAAATACCATGATCTTAGTTTTCTGAATATTGAGTNCTTTTCTTTCAAGGACCAAGCATCTTTTAATTTCATGGCTGCAGTCACCACCTGTAGTGATTTTTGCAGCCCCTAAAATAAAGTCTGTCACTGTTTCCATTGTTTCCCCATTTATTTGCCATGAAGTGTTGGGGCCAAATACCATGATCTTAGTTTTCTGAATATTGAGTTTTAAGCCAACTTTTCCCCCACTCCCCTTTCACTTTCATCAAGAGGCTCTTTAGTTCCTCTTCACTTTTTGCATAAGAGTGGTGTCATCTGCATATCTGAGGGTATTGATATTTCTCCTGGCAATCGTGATTCCAGCTTATGGTTCCTCTAGCCTAGCGTTTCTCATGGTGTCCTCTGCATATAAGTCAAATAAGCAGGGTGACAATATGCAGCCTTGACGTACTCCTTTTCCTATTTGGAACCAGTCTGTTGTTCCATGTCCAGTTCTAACTGTTGCTTCCTGACCTGCATATAGATTTCCCAAGAGGCAGGTCAGGTGGTCTGGTATTCCCATCTCTTGAAGAATTTTCCACAGTTTATTGTATCCACAGTCCAAAAGGATTTGATTTAGGTCAGACCATTTAGGTATGACCTAAATCAAATCCTTATGATTATACAGTGGAAGTGAGAATTAGATTCAAAGGATTAGATCTGATAGACAGAGTGCCTGGAGAACCATGGATGGAGGTTAGTGACACTGCAGAGGAGGCAGTGATCAAGACCATCCCCAAGAAAAATAAATGTGAAGAGGTAAAATGGTTGTCTGAGGAGGCCTTACAAATAGCTGTGAAAAGAAGAGAAGCTAAAGGCAAGAGAGAAAAGGAAAGATAGACCCATTTGAATGCAGAATTCCAAAGAATAGTAAGGAGAGATAAGAAAGCCTTCCTCAGTGATTAATGCAAAGAAATAGAGGAAAACAGTAAACGGGAAAGATTAGAGATCTCTTCAAAAAAATTAGAGATACCAAGGGAACATTTCATGCAACGATGGGCACAACTAAGGACAGAAATGGTATGGAACTAACAATACAGAATAACTAAGCCAATTATACTTTTATAAGGCTGTGAAAAGGTAAACTTTTGTTTCTTAGGCTTCTTATGGTTACTTAATACTGTACTTTGTTCTTAGGGAAAGCTCCAAGATGTATCTTTATGAAGATTCTAGTTCTACTTATTTTCATGAAACACAAATAATCAATTTGATTGATTTTTAAGAAATGAACAAAATAAACTTGAAATATTACTTTGTGTATGGTTTAGAAAGCAGAGTCTCATTCCTGGCCTTGCTATTAACTATGTAACCATAAGCAAGTCACTCGGTCTGGGTTGCCATGTTTGTAAAATCAGAACTAGAGTACAAGACTGCTGCTAAGATCAAAACAGTCCACCTTGTTTAAATTCTTTTTTTTAATTGTAATTTAAGTATAGTTTACTTACAATATTGTGTTAGTTTCTGATATACATCAAAGGGATTCAGTCATATAAACATTTTTTCAGATTCTTTTCCATTATAGGTTATAAGATATTGACTACCGTTCCCTGTACTATACAGTAAATCCTTGCTGCTTATACCTATTTATATATAGTCATTTCATTTGTTAATTTCAAAATCCTAATTTATTCCTCCTTCTCTCCCTTTCCCCTCTGGTAACCACAAGATTGTTTCCTACATCTGTGAGTCTGTTTCTGCTTTGTATATAGATTCATTTGCATTATTTTTTAGATTCCACATGTACATATTTGTCTTTCTCTCCCCGACTTACTGCACTGAGTATGATATTCTCTAGGTTCATCCACATTGTTGCAAATGGCACTGTTTCATTTTTTTCTTATGGCTAAGTAATATTCCATTGTATATATGTACCACATCTTCTTAAACCAATTGTTGATAGGCACTTGGATTGTTCCCACTTGTAGGCTGCCATATGTAGAGCTGCTGTAAACACTGGAGTGAATGTATGTTTTCAAATTAAGAGTTTTTTTTTTTATATTTTCTGGATATATGTCTAGGAATAGGATTGCTGGATACCATGCTAGCTCTATTGTTAGTTTAAGAAATCTCCATACTGTTTTCCATAGTGGCTGTGCCAATTTAAATTTCCACCAAAAGTGTAGCAGGTTCCACTTTCTCCACACCCTCTCCAGCATTTATTATTTGTAGACTTTTTGATGATGGGGGTTCCAGAGTAGCTCAACTGATAAAGAATCCACCTGCAATATGGGAGACCTGGCTTTGATCTCTGAGTTGGGAAGATCCCCTGGAGGAGGGCATGGCAACCCACTCTAGTATTCTTGCCTGGAGAATCCCTATGAACAGAGGAGCCTGGTGGGCTATAGTCCATAGCATCACAAAGAGTCAGACATGACTGAAGCAACTTAGGATGCATGCATGTGGTACTTTAAAATAATTAAGCCCTAAGCAAAATGTGAGATATTATTTGTGTCAACACAGCCATAGAATCTATATTCCTAGAGGCTTAAGGAAAAGGAGAAAGAATTCCTATAGGATGATCCTGCCTTATTTTGAGACCCTTATATACATACTTAGAGGGTGAGGGAGTGTAAAGTTTCACTTTGCCCAAGGACACAGACTCTTTGGAGTTACATAAGGAAATTTTTTAATATAAGAGAAGTAGAAAATGTTCTACTCACCTGCTTTTAAAATTAAGAGCAACAGATACAGAAATTTCTTCAAGAAGTATAAAATAGGAGGTGGCAGAAAATAGTAGAAAGAACATGAAACTCTCCAAGAAGCAGGGGACTAAGACTGTGGTTCCTGATCTGCCAGTAATTAACCACAAAGTCACAACATCTGTCAAATTGGAGGTGTGTATTAAAATACTGATAGAGTTTCTTCCAGGTCAAAGCACAATAGCACCAAATGAAATATAAGAGATAATCTAAAATATGCTTTAGTTTTTCTCTGTTAAGGATAATTGAGGGAAAGGAGGAAACAGAGAACACAATGAGGCAGATAGGCAGAAAGAAAGGAAGACAATTAGAGGTAAGGAGAAAACACACAGAGACCAAGGGGCAGACACACATAAACTACCCCTAACAACTCTCATCAGCCAAAAACAGTTGTACCAATAGAAACAAAGACATAAACTAACAAAAAGACAATCAGATATAGAAATAAATATGCATATGGAGACTTTGGCAGAGTAATGCTCTTATTTTGTTCACCTTGAAACTTGTAAACACAAAACCACCAAAAAATGTGTAATGTAATGCTGTAATTTTGCATTTAAAGGCATAAATAGAGCCAGTTCAAGGCATGTGCCTCATGAGCATATCTAGATACAATCAAGCTGAAAGACTGAAGATTACCTATCTCTACCATAAGTTACTCATATTGGGGGGCAAAATATCACTTGGTAATTTGAGATCTCACATCTTTGGGTCATTGCCAACCAAACAGGCCAAAGATGACCTTTCCAAAAACAGGAACATATTCCAAAAATTTTTTTATGAACCAAGGCCCAGTATTACGTTGTTTCCAGATAGTCAAGATTTTGATGTTTTAACTTAGTAGTTACCAATAACGTAAAGTGTAAATCCCACATTGCCGTTCAAAGTCCACAATGGGGATTTACTTGTTAATCTTCTCTAAATTGTGCAGAGGGCACTGGATAATATAACTCCAGCACTTGCCTTCAATTCCCTCCCAGATGAGGATCATCTGACCTTCTTCTGGCTTTTCTGAGCTTCCAGCCTCTACAGAAATTATAAACTGGAGAAGTAATTTATACTTTGCAACTAATCATTATAGAAGAGAGTAGAGGGAGCTCTATTAAGTTTTAAACCTTATGTTGAGAATGGTGAGCGATACTCATTCACTCAGCCCAGACAACCCATATCAATAAGAATGGGCAACACAAAGGTTTCTGATGTTAATTCCCATCTCTACTACCAATGTGTTAGAAAATCTTCAAACTGTATGAATTTCCACATTTGTTGAGAGAAAACTATTACTCAGACCTAACTCTGTACAGCGGCACTAGTGGTAAAGAACCTGCCTGCCAATGCAGGAGACACAAGAGACATGTTCAACGCCTAAGTTGGGAAGATCCCCTGGAGGAGGAAATGGCAACCCACTCCAGTACTGTTTCCTGGAGAATCCCACCGACAGAAAAGCCTGGCAGGCTACAGTCCATAGGGTTGTACAGAGTTGGACACGACTGAATCAACTTAGCATGCACACAACTTTGCAAGAGTCATAGAAAGCTTTATTATAGACAGTAACAGCTGGGAAGCACAGAACTTTGGTGGTTTTGTGAAATAAGCCATTTTTAAAAATTTGATTTGGTACAAGCAACTCCTGAAGCTCAATTCCAGAAAAATAAATGACCCAATCAAAAACTGGGCCAAAGAACTAAACAGACAGTTCTAACAAACACATGCAAAGAAGCTCAACATCATTCATTATCAGAGAAATGCAAATCAAAACCACAATGAGGTACCATCTGAAGCCCGTCAGAATGGCTGCTATCCAAAAGTCTACAAACAATAAATGCTGGAGAGGGTGTGGAGAAAAGGGAATCCTCTTACACTGTTGGTGGGAATGCAAACTAGTACAGCCACTATGGAGAACAGTGTGGAGATTCCTTAGAAAACTGGAAATAGAACTGCCTTGCTGCTGCTGCTGCTGCTGCTAAGTCACTTCAGTCATGTTCGACTCTGTGTGACCCCACAGACAGCAGCCCACCAGGCTCCCACATCCCTGGGATTCTCCAGGCAAGAACACTGGAGTGGGTTGCCATTTCCTTCTCCAATGCATGAAAGTGAAAAGTGAAAGTGAAGTCACTCAGTTGTGTCCAACCCTCAGCAACCCCATGGACTTCAGCCTTCCTGGCTCCTCTGTCCATGGGATTTTCCAGGCAAGAGTACTGGAGTGGGGTGCCATTGCCTTCTATGACCCAGCAATCCCACTGCTGGGCATACACAGTGAGGAAACCAGAATTGAAAGAGACACGTGTACCCCAATGTTCATCGTAGCACTGTTTATAATAGCCAGGACATGGAAGCAACCTAGATGTCCATCAGCAGACAAATGGATAAGAAAACTATGGTACATATACACAATGGAATATTACTCAGCCATTAAAAAGAATGCATTTGAATCAGTTCTAATGAGGTGGATGAAACTGGAGCCTATTATACAGAGTGAAGTAGTCAGAAAGAAAAACACCAATACAGTATACTAATGCATATATATGGAATTTAGAAAGATGGTAATGTAACCCTATATGTGAGACAGCAAAAGAGACACAGATATAGAACAGTCTTTTGGACTCTGTGGGAGAAGGTGAGGGTGGGATGATCTGAGAGAACAGCATTGAAATATGTGTATTATCATATATGAAACAGATTGCCAGTCCAGGTTTGATGCATGAGACAGGGTGTTCAAGGCTGGTGCACTGGGATAATCCAGAGGGATGGGACAGGGAGGGTGTGGGAGGGGGGATCAGGATGGGGAACACATGTAAACCCATGGCTGATTCATATCAATGTATGGCAAAAACTACTACAATATTGTAAAGTAATTAGNTATATGTGAGACAGCAAAAGAGACACAGATATAGAACAGTCTTTTGGACTCTGTGGGAGAAGGTGAGGGTGGGATGATCTGAGAGAACAGCATTGAAATATGTGTATTATCATATATGAAACAGATTGCCAGTCCAGGTTTGATGCATGAGACAGGGTGTTCAAGGCTGGTGCACTGGGATAATCCAGAGGGATGGGACAGGGAGGGTGTGGGAGGGGGGATCAGGATGGGGAACACATGTAAACCCATGGCTGATTCATATCAATGTATGGCAAAAACTACTACAATATTGTAAAGTAATTAGCCTCCAACTAAAATAAATAAATTAAAATTAAATTAAAATAAAATAAAATCTCATTTGACAGATGAAGAAACTGAGGCTCAGAGATGGGAAGTGACTTGCCCAATATCAAAAAAAAGCTAGTTAGCAGCAGGACAAGCCTCCTGACAGAACACTTTTCATTCTAGCATACCCATATGTATCTGAACATTGCCTATTTCTTTTTCATTCCTTTCCTCCTCCAAGCAAACCTTGTTTGGTGGCAAGTAAACAAAGTATTCTATTTCTCATTTATAGTTCTATACAACTGACTGTCATAAATGGCTTAAATCTATCTTGACATTTCCCTTCAGCCAGTATCTGTCAACTCTAATTCTATTGAACCCCTGAATCATCCAAGTCCTGAACTGCATTTCAAATACATCTATTAACAAATTTTGCTATTTCCACTTATCACCATAGCACATCTGAGCCACAGGTCAGCTCCTTGGGCCCTTCTCTATCAAATATACTGTCTCTGTCAACACTTTTTATTCATCTGTGGTTTCTCACTGTGGGTATCTATTGTTGAAACCACAACAGACAAGTATTCTTGTAGTGATTTCTTTCCTTATAAGAATCTTCTAAGCCTTTGAACTCAGAAAGAATGTGAGAGCAGGCCAGGGTAATTTCAAACAGTAAACAAAAGTTTGTTCTCTTTCACTACTATTGCTCAGCTTTTTATCAATACCATTTATGCTGTTTTCTTCACATTTCTAAATCATAAACCAAGATAGGGATTTTTTTTCATTTGTTCTCTTTCAACATGTTCTCTTTGGGCTGAAGTATCACCACTTGGAATGGCAGGGCATTCACCATGCCTATTGTGTATCCTGGGATGAATAATTCACTGAATATGATCACCCTAAGCTATGCTGAGCCATAGCTTTAGGATTAGGTTTAGCCATGGCCATAGGACTAGGGACCCCCTTTCCTCTAGAAGTCAGAAAGAGACCCAAAGGAAAAGAAACTAAAGGAATGCTTTCTAAATAAAGTTAATTCTGAGTAATAGCTCACTAGGCACCTACCCTGCTTTATCTCTAGAATCTGAGTAATGTACCCAGGAACTGCCTGTGCCAAGTCTGGCTTCAGCCCCAGGAAATGAAAGAAAGAAAAAGAGGGGAAGGCATATGCTATTTCATAAGCAGGCATGGTCTCGGAGTCTAACCCCCAGACTTAGGGATATAGATTAGCTCTAGGGAATGGAACTGACAAGTTTTATCCTGCACACATATACTAAACACATACTACATGCTCTATGATGGCCGTGAGCAACAAATTCAGTTGCATTATCTCATTTAAACCTCACAACGACTCAGAAAGACATTGTTTATCCTCATTTTACAAAGTTTGAAAATGGAGCCAGAAGGGTAGTTAACTTATGTCAAAGTCATACAGACCACAAACAGTGATGCTCCAAGTAGAAATCAATTCCAAACATAGGACTCTGGCCTCCACAGCACACATATACCAAAAAAAAAAAAAGAAAGAAAGAAAGAAAAGACAAGACAGAAGGTGATACAGATGGAAAGGTAACCTTTGAGCTACCTTATACGTTAACAGAATGCTGTCACATTCCCT
The DNA here is from genome assembly GCA_006410615.1 of Neotragus moschatus. Classification (NCBI taxonomy): domain Eukaryota; kingdom Metazoa; phylum Chordata; class Mammalia; order Artiodactyla; family Bovidae; genus Neotragus; species Neotragus moschatus. Next base: position 118,176 of record SJYA01001068.1, on the reverse strand, counting down.
TCCTCATTATCTCTAAAGGCCATACTGTTGGGACAAATAAAACACCCTATGATGAAAGAAAGGCAAAGATATTTCTCTATTCTATTTCCTCTCAGGACACTCTTCCACCTACAGAACTGTCCAGGTTATTAAGTACTTGGATTAATTTTCTGGGTTCTGTTTAATTTTTTAAGATTCAAGAGCTTACTCAAGTCATGCATGCATTTCCATCAGCAGACACAGAGGAAGACTAAATCCTAATAACTATTCACTGGAAGAGGCAGAGCAAATTTCTTTCCAAGAACTGATGGTCAAAATATCCAGCTATAATACAAGTAAGCTTAGAAAAGCTCTTATTACAACCCTGACATGATGAAATTTTTCCTAAACTATCCAATCTAATAAAATCAATATAAAGAGCAACTACTCTGCATTTTTCTACTTTGAATCCTGTAGGCTCCCTTTCCTAGCCTTGCTCCTATTACTCATAGTCTCTACAGTAATCTTAATTGTGGACTTTTTGGGAAACCTCTCTCTCTCATTACTATCATCTTTAAGAAGCAGAGAGAAGTTCAGAATGCCATCAACATAATGATCGCCAATCTCTCCCTCTCTGACATCATAGTATGTGTCATGTGTATCCCTTTTACTATCATCTACACTCTGATGGATCACTGGATATTTAGGGACATCACATGCAAAGTCACCTCCTATGTGCAGAGTGTCTCCATCTGTGTGTCCATATCCTCACTTGTGTTAATTGCTATTGAAAGATATCAGCTGACTATGAACCCCAGTTCCGGAAAACATTTATTTCTGCTTCATTGACTATGCCAAAGCCTTTGACTGTGTGGATCACAATGAACTGTGGAAAATTCTGAAAGAGATGGGAATACCAGATCACCTGACCTGCCTCTTGGGAAACCTATATGCAGGTCAGGAAGCAACAGTTAGAACTGGACATGGAACAACAGACTGGTTCCAAATAGGAAAAGGAGTACGTCAAGGATGTATATTGTCACCCTGCTTATTTAACTTCTATGCAAAGTAAATCATGAGAAACACTGGGCTGGAAGAAGCACAAGCTGGAATCAAGATTTCTGGGAAAAACACCAATACCCTCAGATATGCAGATGACACCACCCTTATGGCAGAAAGTGAAGAACTAAAGAGTCTCTTGATGAAAGTGAAAGAGGAGAATGAAAAAGTTGGCTTAAGGCTCAACATTCAAAAAACTAAGATCATGGCATCTGGTCCCATCATTTCATGGGAAATAGATGGGGAAACAGTGGAAACAGTGTCAGACTTTATTTTGGGGGGCTCCAAAATCACTGCAGATGGTGACTGAAGCCATGAAATTAAAAGGCACTTACTCCTTGGAAGGAAAGTTATGACCAACCTAGACAGCATATTAAAAAGCAGAGACACTACTTTGTCAACAAAGGTCTGTTCAGTCAAGGCTATGGTTTTTCCAGTAGTCATGTATGGATGTGAGAGTTGGACTATAAAGAAAGCTGAGTGCCGAGGAATTGATGCTTTTGTACTGTGGTGTTGGAGAAGACTCTTGAGAGTCCCTGGGACTGCAAGGAGATACAACCAGTCCATCCTAAAGGAGATCAGTCCTGAGTGTTCACTGGAAGGACTGATGTTGAAGCTGAAACTCCAATACTTTGGCCATCTGATGTAAAGAGCTGACTCATTGGAAAAGACCATGATGCTGCGAAAGATCAGGGCAGGAGGAGAAGGGAATGACAGTGGATGAGATGATTGGATGGCATCACCGACTCAATGAACATGAGTTTGGGTAAACTCCGGGAGTTGGTAATGGACAGGGAGGCCTGGCGTGCTGCGGTTTGTGGGGTCGCAAAGAGTCAGACACAACTGAGCGACTGAACTGAACGGAACTGATGAACCCCAGGGGCTGGAAAATCAGGGTAGCTCACACCTTCTGGGCTATCATATTGATCTGGCTATTTTCCCTTCTATTATCTATTCCCTTCCTCCTATCCTTCTTCCTTACCAATGAGCCTTTCCAAAACTTCTGTCTTCCCACTGACCTCTACCCACACTGGGTTGCCTGTGTGAGAACTAGTCCTCCAAAATGAACCAGCTCCTCTTTACCACCTCCCTATTTATGCTGCAATATTGTGTCCCTTGAGATTCATCCTTGTCTGCTACCTGAAGATTGTTACCTGTCTCTACAGGAGAAATGGGAAAATAGACAAGAAGAGAGAAAGTGAGAACTGGCTCAGGGAAAACAAGAGGATCAACATGATGTTGATTTCTATTGTGGTGCCCTTTGAGGTCTGCTGGCTTCTCTTGAACATTTTCAATGTCATCTTTGACTGGTATCATGAGATCCAATGAGGTGCCTCTATGACCTGGTATTTGTAGTATGCCACTTGATTGCTATGGCTTCTACATGTATAAATCCTCTCTTCTATGGCTTTCTCAACAAAAATTTCCAGAAGGACTTGATGTTGCTAATTCACCACTGCTGGTGCTTTGCACCTAAGAAAACATATCAAAATACTGCCATCTCCAGTGTGCACATAGATGAATACAAGTGATCATTAAGATTAGCTCATACATCAACAAGTATATAAGAACTGGTAACACTTAATGCCATAGGCCTTCTTATATGGGAGATGGAGAGGTAATGACTGGAGCTGGGCAAGATGCCAAGGAAGCCAGAACTAAAAAAAAAAAAAAAAGAGTAACTTTATGCTAACCAGTTTTGCTTTAGGCCAGATCTATATGTCTCATATATCCACCCAATGCAAACATACACATACACACGTACACACACACTCTCTCTCTCTCCACCCTATTCTCTTAGGAGAATAACAACTCACACACCCAGCTGTCATCATTTGTGGCAAAAAATGACAGTAAGAAAGCAAGAGAGACAAGGAACACTGATGGCTGGGGACAAAATTCCCAGATATTATTATTNTATCCACCCAATGCAAACATACACATACACACGTACACACACACTCTCTCTCTCTCCACCCTATTCTCTTAGGAGAATAACAACTCACACACCCAGCTGTCATCATTTGTGGCAAAAAATGACAGTAAGAAAGCAAGAGAGACAAGGAACACTGATGGCTGGGGACAAAATTCCCAGATATTATTATTCAATGGAGTATCCACAAAAGTTATTACTAATGATATGTCCACTAAAAACAATGCTATATCTCCTTAGTGTTGAAGCAATTCCACTTTCAGAAATAGAAATTGCTACTTATAACCAAGTTCAGTTCAGTTCAGTTGCTCAGTCGTGTCCAACTCTTTACGACCCCATGAATCGCTGCACGCCAGGCCTCTCTGTCCATTACCAACTCTCGGAGTTCACTCAAGACTCACGTCCTTTGAGTCAGTGATGCCATCCAGCCATCTCATCCTCCATCGTCCCCTTCTCCTCCTGTCCCCAATCCCTCCCAGCATCNAGCAAATACACACACTCTCTCTGAATCGCAGGACATCAGGCTGTGAAACACAGATGGACTTGACTTTGAGGAACGTGACAATGAATATTAACAAAGTAAAACAGTGATCACCTTAAGAAAAAAGTGGTGGGGACTAGGTTGGGTACAAGCTGTGATATGCAGTCTGATACGGTTTAGAGCAACATTTTGGGAGAGCCCAGAGCTTCTAAGTCTTGTGTCGGAAAGTGAGAGGACAGCTGGGAGACTCTTGAGAGGTGGCAGGAATGTCTTGGGCATGGATTTCTGGTTCTTACATAACATCAACGATGGGTTTTTCAATTCAGATATGGGTTTGGACAAGCATTTGCTTACTTAACAGAAGAGCTAGGCAGAATAATAAAAATGGGATTGTCTCCTGTTGGCCACATGGTCAACAGCAATAAACTGCTCCAGAAAAGAGTCACTTACATTTCTCCTGGAGGCTGCAGCCTTGACCAGTGTGTGAAAATGATACCCACATTCACACTGTGAGAACGAGACTGGATACCTCAGGTCTGTGGGTTTTGACCTGATCCTCACAACACCCTCATATCATCATTCTCATTTCCAGAGGAGGAAACTGAGTTTCAAAAAAAGAGGTCCCTTGCCACGTCATGCAGTTGGTAAGCGGCCCAGACTCCATTCACCTCACCAAGCTGCTACTATTCCCATGGCTAATGGGATCAAATGGTGCTGATTTGAGCTACTCCTATATGTAACTAGTCACTAANCATCATTCTCATTTCCAGAGGAGGAAACTGAGTTTCAAAAAAAGAGGTCCCTTGCCACGTCATGCAGTTGGTAAGCGGCCCAGACTCCATTCACCTCACCAAGCTGCTACTATTCCCATGGCTAATGGGATCAAATGGTGCTGATTTGAGCTACTCCTATATGTAACTAGTCACTAAGTTCTACTGGAAGTGTAGACTGAATTTGGAAGAGCTGGATCTGGAGACCTTTGTGGAGTTCCAAATTTGAGGATACAACTAGAGCACCAAATTTACGTGATAAAATGAGAAAAGAACAAGTCACCTTAAGGGATGGCCACTGGGATGAACTATGCTCTTCTGCTGGCTAAGTTACTAATTTCTGCACATCAGACCCTCAGTGTCTGCCATAAATGTGTGGCTCAGCAAAATTAGAAGTGACTACATGACAAGTATCTCATTGTAGTTTTCAAGCTGCATGTCCCAAGTGGCTAATGTTGGTAAATACTTTTCATGTATTTATCCATCTGTATATCCTCTTCAATGAAATGTTTGCTCATATCTTTGGTCATTTGCTAATTGGATTGTTCTAGGTTTTCTTTTTTTTAATTGCCAAGTTTTGAGAGNTATCTCATTGTAGTTTTTAAGCTGCATGTCCCAAGTGGCTAATGTTGGTAAATACTTTTCATGTATTTATCCATCTGTATATCCTCTTCAATGAAATGTTTGCTCATATCTTTGGTCATTTGCTAATTGGATTGTTCGAGGTTTTCTTTTTTTTATTGCCAAGTTTTGAGAGTTCTTTATATATTCTATACACTAGTCCTTAGTCAGATATGTTTGGAAATATCTTTTCCCCTTCCATAGCCTGTCTCTTATCTATTAACCAGGATCTTTTGCAAAGCAAAAATTTAGAAATTTTTTTTTTTTTTGGGCCATGTGACACAGTATGTGAGATCAGAGATCCCCAACCAGAGAGAGAACCTGTGCGCCCGCAATGGCAGCATGGAGTCTTAACCACTGGGCTGCCAGGGAAGTTCAAAAGTTCTTAATTTTGGTGAGCTCCAATTTATCGATATTTTTTCTTTTATGGATCATGCTTTTGGTGGAAAGTCTAGGAACTCTTTACTTAGTCCCAGGTCCCAAAGATTTTATTTTTCTAAAACAAAAATAGAAACTCCCGAAACTTCCATTTCTCATTCATTCTTGATATACCCAATAACCCATGACTCTGTACTTTTCTCTATTTCTAGAACTTAAGTCAGGAACTCCTTCCACACTGCCAAGCTAATCTGTTTCCATTTGCTTCTACCAAGTCAAGCTCACTCCATGCAAGAAACATTTCCTAAACAACTCAGTCATCTAGCCCATGCTTATATACAGTGGCACACCAGCATATCTGACATCCAGAGCAGGTCCTTTTTCAATACCATCTTCTTTTATGTAATGGAATTACTTTCAGTGATAAACATATAGTAATACAGTAATATTTGTTATCTTTGTATTTTGTTCTTTAATTTTACATCAGTTTACCTGCAAAGGAAAACAGAATTCTATTTTAAAAATATTCATGCTCAGTAAACTATTTCATGTATGAACTACAATTTGTACTTATGAAACAAAAATATTATACCTTGCCATATAAAATATTCTGTTTTACATAAATATTAAACAAAAATGCACTCTACTCCACTATTTTAAATTTTGACCACAAGTATAAACCTTAAGCAGAGAAGGCAATGGCATCTCACTCCAGTACTCTTGCCTGGAAAATCCCATGGATGGAGGAGCCTGGTGGGCTGCAGTCCATGGGGTCGTTAAGAGTCGGACACGACTGAGCCACTTCACTTTCACTTTCCACTTTCATGCACTGGAGAAGGAAATGGCACCCCACTCCAGTGTTCTTGCCTGGAGAATCCCAGGGACGGGAGAGCCTGGTGAGCTGCCATCTATGGGGTCACACAGAGTCAGTCGGACACGACTGAAGTGACTTAGCAGCAGCAGCAGCAGCATAAACCTTAAGTGCTCATGTAATGAATTAAGTTTGGTTCCCCCTATTTGTAATCACTGTGCTATTGTTGTTTATATGACATCTGCTGTTTAAACACAGGGATGTGTAAAACCACTGGGACTGAAGACATAAACTGCACCTGAAACAAGCTCAAACTATTCAAACCAATATAAACTGTTAAAATGAGCACCTGTAGTTGAGTCCTCCTGTGTTAGGGGATGGCTGTAAAATTTGGTGGTCTCCAAGTCAACATCCATGTAGAATACAATATTTACTAAAGAATAAGTATTAAATATGTACTAATGTACTAAATGTGCTTGCATATGTATTATTAAAAGTCACGGTCCCTCAAAATTTTAAACATAGAATCACAGCATGATTCAGCAATTCCACTCCAAGATATATACCCAAGAAATAAAAACGTACATCTGCTCAAAACCTCATACATGAATGTCCACAGCAGCATTATTCACAATAGCTGAAAAATTGAAACAATCCAGACGTCCATTAACTGATGGATAGATAAATAAATTGTGACATGTCCATAAAAAGGAATATTACATGACAATAAAAACGAATGAAGTACTAATACATGCCATAACTGAGTAGTCCCTGAAAACAGCCTGTTAAAAATGAAATAAAACTTTATATAGTTAAAGGAGTTTTCCATAGATTTTTTGTTCAGAAATCACTGTTTTTAAACTCAACTCCAGGATTCAGATTTGCTGTGCAGTTGATCAGTACAGAGTACCCTATACTGATGAACAGTCCATAAACATCTGCTGCTCTTTCCAAACTCCAAAACAGTAAGAGTCCCCTACTCCCACGGCTTTGGAGACACCGATCCTGTGATAATCCCACCCTCGACACCAGCCGTGGCCCAGTGCCCCTGCCTCTGAGTCCAGAACCCCGTGGCAGCATGGCTACCACGTATGGCCCCTCTCTCAGCTGTGCCCCAAGTCTGCGGGAGCCTATGTGTTCACCCCCTCCACACTCTTCTCCTCCGGTATTCCTCATCCTCCTACTCACAGTGCCACCAGCTCCAGCTCAGGACGACACATTTCCCCAGAGGCTCCCAGACCTACCTACTATTCCACCAGCTCAGAAGAGATTTTGTCTCCACTTTGAGGGTCAGGGTTAGCTAGTGTTTTGGGAATGCTGACTTGCCTCCTGCCAATGTCATGAATGGTGGTTGGTTCTTACTGTGCTATAAGTGCTATTTTTAAAGGAATTTCATGTACACTGCCTCCTGTAATTCTTGGACTTTTTAGGAGGTACACATTTTTCTAGCTCCTAGAACACTTTCTAGACATTTTCTCAATGTTGATGATAAAACTGAGGTTCAGAGAGGTTAACTAACTTATCCCAAATCACATAGCCAAGAAGTGAAGGAGCTATGATAGAAACCTATGGTTTCTGCTTCCTATTCCAGTTCAGTATTATACAGAGGAGTAAACCACAATGAAATTATAAGTCTGCATAACTTCTGTTGATTGGTCTTGGAGCCTAACCACCGTTTTAGACCTTTTTTCTNTATGTTTTCTATGGTGTATTTGTGTGCAGCTAAATAATTTTTTTAAATTTAGACTACATTCCACCTACTATTCCAGAATGTACCTTTCTCACTTAGCAAAGTAATGTAGACATATGCCTGGGCTAAAATTGTACCCCTCTAGTCATTAGCAATTGCAGCCACCAAGGATGATGAGCTGATGAGCCCTGAGAAAACTTAAGGCATGAAAACACAGGATAGTGGCTGCAGATAACTGAGCTGCATATCAAAGAAATGATTCCAGTGAGCCCAGACTCTTGCATCCTTCCACACATAGACAAGCACTGAATTCCTTAACTTGGTATATTTGGGGGTTTTTAATTAACAATAATCTTTTGTCATTCAGATTACCTGCCCTTGGTTGCAAAACTTCTATATAACCTGGCTTCCTCCAACCTTGCCTCCTCAGAGAAGTTCTCTCAGGGTTATTTGAGACACTGCCTCCTCAGGCTTGAAGTCCTAAAAATTCCTGCCAAGTAAATAAACTCTCAAAAAAAATTCTTTAAAAACCAACTATATTAAAAAAAACTGTACACTTCTGCAGGCATTTTATCATCTTTCCATTGTTTTTATACAAAGATGTACTATAATTTAGCCAGTAGTCTTGTCAAAAAGCATTTTAAAAAGCCATACTCTTTTCAAAAAGCATTTCTCATGTGTAATTTTTTTATTTACTGTTCATTTCCCAATCAAGAGCAGGCTCAGCATTCTCTAAATATTACTTCCTAAGTGTCCATTATGTCATCTGAGATAGATAAATGATCATAGATAATGAAATGTATAAAGAAGTTACACATATTGCATTTGCCACTCTGGTTCACCTTTTTTTCTTTGATTTTTACACGTATTTTTACACGTGTAACTCAATGAAACTATGAGCCATGCCGTGTATGGCCACCCAAGTTGGACAGGTCATGGTGGAGAGTTCTGATGAAATACTGGAGAAGGGAATAGCAAACAGCTTCAGTATTATCGCCTTGAGAATCCCATGAACAGTATGAAAAAGTGAAAAGATATGATGGTCAGGGAAGCCTGGTGCACTGCAGTCCATGGGATCACAGAGAGTCAGACACGACTGCATGACTGAACTGAACTTACATATATGAAACTATATTTCATATAGACTACAAACATAATCTATGTGAAATCTATTTATATTTTACATACATTTTACATATATATATTTAAAATTATTTATAATATAGTTTTAACATAATTTTAGCTGATTATAAAATAAACCAGTTCATCGAAGAACCATAATTAAACTAGCCATTTAACTATTATTAACATGATGTATATTTCAAATTTTTCCGTTGTCTGAGAAAGTAATGGTTATTAAAACATTTTCTCATGTTTCCTATCCATTATTTTNATATATATTTAAAATTATTTATAATATAGTTTTAACATAATTTTAGCTGATTATAAAATAAACCAGTTCATCGAAGAACCATAATTAAACTAGCCATTTAACTATTATTAACATGATGTATATTTCAAATTTTTCCGTTGTCTGAGAAAGTAATGGTTATTAAAACATTTTCTCATGTTTCCTATCCATTATTTTTAGTTTACACATGCTTCCTTAAGTGGTTGAAATATGACTCTTTTCCTTTGATTTTCCTTATCCCGCTGTTTTCCTAGTGTGCCTCAGAAGTGTTTAAAAATCAAACAAAACTAACGTTATTTTAATGTTTGGTTTCTACTAAATTTAGCACTTGAATAATTATGGTCAGTGTTTTTAAAATATCTGCTGATTTTTAAAAACAAAATAACAAAGAACCACTTTTAGTTCAGTTCAGTTCAGTTGCTCAGCCATGTCCGACTCTTTGCGACCCCATGAACCCCAGCACGCCAGGCCTCCCTCTCCATCACCAACTCCTGGAGTCCATTCAAACCCATGTCCGTTGAGATGCCAACCAACCATCTCATCCTCTGTTGTCCCCTTCTCCTCCTGGCCTCAATCTTTCCCCAGGGTCTTTTCAGATGAGTCAGCTCTTTGCATCACGTAGCCAAAGTATGGAGTTTCAGCTTCAACATCAGTCCTTCCAATGAACACCCAGGACTGATGTCCTTTAGGATGGACTGGTTGGATCTCCTTGCACTCCAAGGGACTCTCAACAGTCTTCTTCAACACAGCAGTTCAAAAGCATCAACACTTCGGTGCTCAGCTTTCTTCACAGTCCAACTCTCACATCCATACATGAC
>SJYA01001068.1:68382-106477 GCA_006410615.1 Neotragus moschatus | reverse complement strand
TCCCCTTCTCCTCCTGCCCCCAATCCCTCCCAGCATCAAGGTCTTTTCCAGTGAGTCAACTCTTTGCATGAGGTGGCCAAAGTACTGGAGTTTCAGGTTTAGCATCATTCCTTCCAAAGAACACCCAAGACTCATCTCCTTCAGAATGGACTGGTTGGATCTCTTTGCAGTCTTGTTTTTGTTGACTGTATAGAGCTTCTCCATCTTTTGCTGCAGAGAATATAATCAATCTGATTTCGGTGTTGACCATCTGGGATGTCCATGCATAGAGTCTTCTCTTGTGTTACTGGAAGACAGTGTTTGCTATGACCAGTGCATTTTCTTGGCAAAACTCTATTAGTCTTTGCCCTGCTTCATTCTGTAATTCCAAGGCCAAATTTGCCTGTTACTTCAGGTGTTTCTTGACTTCCTACTTTTGCATTCCAGTCCCCTATAATGAAAAGGACAACTTTTCTGGGTTGTTAGTTCTAAAAGGTCTCGTAGGTCTTCATAGAACCGTTCAACTTCAGCTTCTTCAGTGTTATTGGTTGGGGCATAGACTTGCATTACTGTGATATTGAGTGGTTTGCCTTGGAAACGAACAGAGATCATTCTGTCGTTTTTGAGATTGCATCCAAGTACTGCATTTTGGACTCTTCTGTTGACCATGATGGCTACTCCCTAAGTAAGGATATACTGGGGAAGAAAGGAAGTATTCTAGAAGAGGGGTTAAGGAGAAGTATTCAAGACTAATAAGCCCAGGGATTCCTAAAATCCTCCCTGAAGCCACCTATGCAATAAATGTGCTCACGCAATAAACATAAGAAATAAGAAAATGAGAATTTCCAGTGGGTTAAGGAAGGTACTTTCCCCTGTTTCTGTGCCCAAATCAAACTCCTTGTTGGTGCTGGGATGGTATTTGCCCTGTGGGAGAAGTAAAAGGATGTGTGGTGCTGGTGACAGGAATGAATCCATCTTCCATCTGGTCACTGACTGTTTTCTGTGATCCTATCTGTCCTTCTAAACTAGACTGAACTTTCAGAGACTTTGATCCACATTTTCTATTCCTTTTATACCGGCCCCACACACAAGAGTATTTAAGATAGGACTAGGTAAAGAAAAAGACCCCGATGCTGGGAAAAACTGAAGGCAAAAGGAGAAGGAGGTGGCAGAGGATGAGATGGTTAGATAGCATCACCAACTCAATGGACATGAATTTGAGCAAACTCTGGGAGATAGTGGAGGACAGAGGAACCTGGCATGCTATAGTCCATGGGGTCCCAAAGAGTCAGACAAGACTTAACAAACAACAACAGGCAAGGAAAAGCATTTGATCTAGATTTTTTAAGCTATTTCTTAAAATACAAGGTAGGCAGTCATTACTCACGAATTGTTGAATGCATGAATGTTCAAACCTATGTTTTATAAATTATCCAATGAGAGTCTAAAGACATAAGCCTCATTACACAGACTATTGTAATATCAGCAAACTGCAAAATCCCCAGTGCTTTGGGTCTCAGCTTAAAATGTTTTTTGAAAATCTTCTCTAGCCATTCAGTTTCAGTTCAGTTCAGTTGCTCAGTCGTGTCCGACTCTTTGCGACCCCATGAATTGCAGCACGCCAGGCCTCCCTGTCCATCACCAACTCCTGGAGTTCACTCAGACTCACGTCCATCAAGTCAGTGATGCCATCCAGCCATCTCATCCTATCGTCCCCTTCTCCTCCTGCCCCCAGTCCCTCCCAGAATCAGAGTCTTTTGCAATGAGTCAACTTTTTGCATGAGGTGGCCAAAGTATTGGAGTTTCAGCTTTAGCATCATTCCTACCAAAGAACACCCAGGACTGATCTCCTTCAGAATGGAGAGGTTGGATCTCCTTGCAGTCCCAGGGACTCTCAAGAGTCTTCTCCAACACCACAGTTCAAAAGCATCAATTCTTTGGCGCTCAGCCTTCTTCACAGTCCAACTCTCACATCCATACACGACCAAAGGAAAAACCATAGCCTTGAATAGATGGACCTTAGTCGGCAAAGTAATGTCTCTGCTTTTGAATATGCTATCTAGGTTGGTCATAACTTTTCTTCCAAGGAGTAAGCGTCTTTTAATTTCATGGCTGCAGTCACCATCTGCAGTGATTTTGGAGCCCAGAAAAATAAAGTCTGACACTGTTTCCACTGTTTCCCCATCTATTTCCCATGAAGTGCTGGGACCAGATGCCATGATCTTCGTTTTCTGAATGTTGAGCTTTAAGCCAACTTTTTCAATCTCCTCTTTCACTTTCATCAAGAGGCTCGTTAGTTCCTCTTCACTTTCTGCCATAAGGGTGGTGTCATCTGCATACCTGAGGTTATTGATATTTCTCCCAGCAATCTTGATTCCAGCTTGTGTTTCTTCCAGTCCAGTGACCAAGGAAAAGTTAGGCAGTTGAAGCTTATATGTCATTTGAAAGAAAAGGAGAGGGGTAGGGTTTTGAGACTTCAAAAAGGAGGAAGGTAATTCACATGGAGATGGGAAACTAGATGTTTGGTAAACAGATGTTTGCTGTGCCACAGAGACAAACAGGAACACAGAGAAGCGTGTAGTCTCCAGCCCCTTCGAGCTTGCTCTCCCATGCTTAGCCCACATTCTTTGTAGACATCTCTGGCGATAGTGCTTTCCTAGACCAGGGTCTTCAACTAAAATGTTTTAGGCAGTTAAGGGGGAGGTAAAAAGAACAAATTCTCGAGTCTTCTGTTTCTTAAAAATAGCCTAAAATAACCCTCATGCCAAGGAGACACATTTAGGCATGGCAGATTTTGCCCCCATCCCCAGTGGTTTTCAGTTTCATATTATGTTGGTAAAATGTGTTCCACATATTTCACTGTTTTTATTTTATATTTTAAAGCAGTGGTTCTCAGCCAGAATGGATTTTGCACCCCAGGGGATATTTGGAAATGTCAGAGACATTTTTGTTTCTTACACAATGGGGGGCTGGTACTGGCATCTAGTGGGTACACTCTAACACAGTTATTAAACTTATTATAGCGCAGGAGAGTGTCCTCAACAGCTGTGAATTATTTGGCTCAAAATATTAATAGCGCTGAGATTGTGAGATAGTACTTTAAAGCAACTGTGTTCATTTTTAAAAATGATACCACACTGTGAATCTTCTAGGTTGACACACTGACAAGTTTGAATAAGGGCTGATATTCTAATTCTTGGTGTGGGATGGGCAGAAGAGAGACAAGATGCTGAGGCAGCTATCTAGCATATTTCTCTGTATACCCATAATTCACTGAAAGACGTAGCTTCCACAAAAAATATTTGAGCATTTCTTAACTATTTCATTCATCAATTCTCTTTCTTTAATTCACGTAGTCTTGTAAATGTTTTTTCTTTACTTAAAAAAAATCCAATACAAGACTGAAAAATAGATGAAATTCCACTTTTAGTCATGTGACTGCTGTCTCTGGGATGTGAAAAGAAAATGAAATTGGAGGCAGTATTGTTAAGAAAGCTCTCTAAAATGGAGCTGGGGACCACTGTGAAAGTAAGACTTAGGCAAGTCTCCTGCTGATGGAATATGTGTTCTGACCACTTGCTGTCTTAATGAAGGTGATCAGGACCTCTTCCCCATGTTCCAGAAACTCAAGCTCTTTACTGGGTCCCTACCCTAAATAACTCATGACAGCCTGTCCCATAAGGACAAATATTTGTGCTTCAGAAACAATCCTAATTCTTGCAAGATAGCTTTAACAACTTCGTGGCTTTGCCTTTACAAGTCCCTGACCCTTTCTGATCTTCAGAACATCCTTTTAGTTTTTTAATTTGTCTCTAGAAATGCCATCCCTAAGTCCCCAAATAATGCTCTTTGTTTCTTGTAGCCTTGATAATGGCTACTGTTTGATAGGATTCACCCTGAATTTCTGGCAGCTAGCAGTTATGCTAATACGGTACAGTTCAGTTCAGTCGCTCAGTCGTGTCCGACTCTTTGCAACCCCATGAATCACANAACTGTTGCTTCCTGACCTGCATACAGATTTCTCAAGAGGCAGGTCACGGGGTCTGGTATTCCCATCTCTTTCAGAATTTTCCACAGTTTATTGTGATCCACACAGTCAAAGGCTTTGGCATAGTCCATAAAGCAGAAATAGATGTTTTTCTGGAACTCTCTTGCTTTTTCCATGATCCAGCAGATGTTGGCAATTTGATATCTTGTTCCTTTGCCTTTTCTAAAACCAGCTTGAACATCAGGGAGTTCATGGTTCACATATTGCTGAAGCCTGGCTTGGAGAATTTTGAGCATTACTTTACTAGCATGTGAGATGAGTGCAATTGTGTGGTAGTTTGAGCATTCTTTGGCATTGCCTTTCTTTGGGATTGGAATGAAAATGGACCTTTTCCAGTTCTGTGGCCACTGCTGAGTTTTCCAAATTTGCTGGCATATTGAGTGCAGCACTTTCACAGCATCATCTTTCGGGATTTGAAACAGCTCCACTGGAATTCCATCACCTCCACTAGCTTTGTTCATAGTGATGCTTTCTAAGGCCCACTTGACTTCACATTCCAGGATGTCTGGCTCTAGATGAGTGAGCAAACCATCGTGATTATCTGGGTCGTGAAGATCTTTTTTGTACAGTTCTTCTGTGTAGCAGAAGGAACTAACTTCATCCAGGGCACAATGGAAACAGGCAGTAGATAAGGGAATCTTCCTTGAAGAAATGTTAAAACTAAGATCCAAGGGGTGATTAGGATTTAGCCAGGCAAGGATGAGGCTGATTATGCTCTTAGCTGCTTTGTAATTCTGTGATTCTGTGTTGTAAGCTGTCCAGAGGGCCATTCTGTCTCTCTATTCATTAACTCACTTAATCTCCCCCCCTAAAAAAACATTCTTGAAGGTAGATGTTACTCCAGTTTACAAATCAGGAAAGTGTTAAACAGTTGCCTAAAGTCACACAGTAGTAAACCCTAACTTACCCAGCTTAAAATTTGATCATCTTTCATTCATCATTCAATTAGCATTTAATGAGTACCTGCCCAGTTCTCTGCCAGACATTGGTCATAAAGAAATGAGTAAGATTGAGTCCCTACTCTTGAGGAATGTACTATAAGCCAAACAATTACAACACAGTAAGAGTTTAGAAAGAGACAGAGTGGGACTGTGTATTTTTAGCTAATTCTCTAGCTCCTCAAGGACACTGAGAGGATACATGATCACTGACAAAGACTATACAGATTGGAAATTTTGCAAAGCTGTAGCTGAAGCCTGGCTTCCCTGACTGACACTGACCAGCAGCTCAGACTTCTATACCATTATGCCTGGCCAGTCTGTTCAGATGAAAATTTTCCAGGGGAATGGGTGTCTGAAGGATACTCATGCACCTTACTACACAAAATAAGCATGCTCTCAGCATCTCAAACTGATCAGGAACTTCAGCAGTAGCATTAGGGGCTCCTAGAGAGAGACAAGTAGAAGTTAAATCATGTCTGCTGTAATCACTGAAAACTTCATCAAAGCTTCCAGGCAAATCCCCTGCTTCTTCATATGTCTTCTTAAAAAGAATACCCTCGCTCTCTGATTCTAGGGAGTTGAGAAAGAAATTACAAAACAGGATTTCAGAGCTGTTTCTGAAAGAGCTTCCACCAGGAGCTCTTAGAAACAGAAGTTAAATCTAACTTTGGAGCCTAATAAAATACTGGGCATCTATCAATAATCTGTTAGAATGCATCTGGGATATAGCTCATGAGTCAATGATTCAGTGGAACCTAAACCTACAGTATTGTGTGGAGGGACGTAAATTCCTCCTCAAAGGAGCTGGTGGGAAACAGGCCACAGAGCTCAGATGTTTACTCATCCTCCTGAGAGGCCACAAGAAGCAGCTACTTGCTCGTACATTCAGACTTAACAATAAAATTGTCTCTGATGTTGGTGGGACATGGACTGTCAAACAATGCCCCTGGAAGCCAGGATTTCTGAGACTCCCACCCCAACTCTTCCAATGACTTATCTGTAGCCCTAAGCATGTCACTAACCCCTCTGTGCCACCTCAGTTCTGCCATCTACGGACAAAGATTCCTGCTGCCTTCCTTTCCACAAGAGATGTAGAGATGGCACTGGAATATTCACCTCCATGCTTCAGTCATTACTTGATGATATTGCTCCCCGGTGGAAAGGGATGGACAGGAAAGGGGAAACACATTATCAAAGCATAGTTTAAAAAGTTTTGAGCCATCCAGGCCTGGATTTGAATTCTGATCCTACCACTTACCAGCTGTGTGAAATGAGACAAGTTTTAACATCTCTGACCCTGGAGTTAAACATATAAGATTAAACATATAAGAGAATAATTCCTGTCTTATAGAACTGTTGTGAAGATTCAAGATAATACATGCATGGTTTCAGGCACAGATAGGGACTGAAGAAATAGATGAAACATTAAAATTTCTGACAGCCTACTTAAACCTGGAGGAGGGCACTCTTCTACAAATTCACACCAGAGTCAGCCCACAAATCAGAGAGTTGGGCTAAAAAAAATCTATGGAGGAATCTAACATCTTAAAGATGATGGGAGAAAAAAAGCAGACCATTCCACACTGCTTTCAGTATCTTTCCTCAACCCTGGGCACATAGAAAGAGACTTTCCACCTTCACTCAGCCATGGCCTTGGTATCACTCTGAAAAGCAAACTCTTGGCACTCCATAAGACCTGGCTTCATATTCTGACAACAGAGTACTGCAGGGAAAAGGCATATAAGTTGTTGGAAGAAGGGGTTGCAAAATTTTAAATATGTGGTTTGGGAAGGTTTCACTGAGGTGACATTTGAAAAAGACTTGAAAGAAGTAACGAAGTAAGATATGCAGATAGCTGAGCGAAGAGAGTCTAGGGAGAGAGCGGAATAAGTTGTAAGGGCCCTAAAGCAGGAGTACACCTGGTGGATTCAAGGATGAGCAAGAAGACTGAAGTAGAGTGAGTGAGGGGAGAATAATAAGAGTATGAGGTCTAGGAAGAGAGGACCTTCACGTGTGATCCTTAAGTGATAGACTTCTCTTAAGCCTCAGTTCTCCTGAAAAACTGCACAATAGTAATACTCAAGAACAGCATCCTTAGAAGGGTAAAGTAAAAAGACAGTAATAGTAAATAAGCTAATGGACTGGGAATCAGAAGACCCAGGTTCTGGGTCGACATCTGCTCTGACGATGTGGCCTTGGGCAAGTCACTTCTCTAAGTCTGTTTTCTTATCTGTAAGACGGAATGATCTGGATTTACAGAGCTTTTTTTTAATCTGAAAAAATTAAACATAAAGTTACTTTTAAACAAATGGCTGGGACAACTGGATGTTCATATGCAAAAAAGAACAGTGATTCAATACCTTATTCCATATAAAAAGTCAAATTGATCGTAGACCTAAACGTAAAACGAAGTTCTAAAACTTACAGAAGAAAACAAGGGAAAAAATAAGAACCTAGGTTAGACAAGGAGAAGGCAATGGCACCCCACTCCAGTACTCTTGCCTGGAAAATTCCATGGACGAAGGAGCCTGGTCTGCTGCAGTCTATGGGGTCGCGAAGAGTCGGACATGACTGCGCGACTTCCCTTTCACTTTTCTTTTTCATGCATTGGAGAAGGAAATGGCAACCCATTCCAGTGTTCTTGCCTGGAGAATCCCAGGGACAGGGGAGCCTGGTGGGCTGCTGTCTATGGGGTCGCACAGAGTTGGACACGACTGAAGTGACTTAGCAGCAGCAGCAACAGGTTAGACAAAGATTCCTTAGATACAACACTAAAAACATGCTCCTTTAAAGAACAAATTGATAAACTAGACTGCATCAAAATTTAAAACTTCTCCTCTTGAAAGGCACCAATAAGAGAATGAAAAGGCAAGCCAAACTAGGAAAAAAATATTTGCAAAGCACATATCTGATATAAGACTTTCTGCCGAAAATATACAAAGAACTCTCAAAATTCAATAACAGGAAAGCAACCCAGTTTTTCAAATGGGCAGAAAAACTGAAGAGACATTTCACCAAAGAAGATATATAGATGACGAATAAACACATGAAAAGATGCCCATGCTCATTAGTCATTAGGAAAATTCAAATGAAAGCCACATACTAATACTCCACATCTGCTAGAAGGGCTAAAATTAAAAAGTGAGACACACAGAAAGAGCAGCAAGGATGTAGAGGAATTGCACCCTTATAAACTGTTAGTGGGATCTAAAATGTTAAACAGACAACTACCATTTAAAAGTTAAACAGACAACTACCATTTGAGGCAGCCATTCCTCTCCTAGGTGTTTACCTAATAGAAATAAAAGCATTCATCCATACAAAGATTTATACATGAATGTTCACAGCAGCTTTACATTAAATAGCCAAAAATCAGAAACAATCCAAAGTCCGACAGATGAATAAACAAACAAATGCAGTATATTTATATAACAGATACTACTTGGCAATAAAGAAGAATGAACAATTTAATATAGGCTACAATACGGATGGATCTTAAAATAATTACAGTGAGTGAAAAAAGATACATCCTCCCCCCAAACAAAGAGTGCATACTGCATACCATTTATATAAAACTCTAGAGAATGCAAGCTAAACTACACTACAGCCAATCAGTGGTCATTTGAAGATACAGGATAAAAGCGAGGTTTTACACATGGAGATATGAGAAAACTTTGGGGGGTGATGAATATGTTAATTGTCTTGACTGCACTAATGGTTTCACAGACACACTGTGTGTCAAACCTTATCAAATTGCACACTTTAAATGTATGTATTATATGTTAATATACCTCAAAAAAATTTTTAAGGACACAAAGTATTCACTCCATTTCAAGTCAGCAAACATTTATTAAGCAAGAACCATGCCAGGCACAGGACAGGGCAGAGACAAGTGAAACCAGGTCCTCAAAGCACTTACAGCCTCCAGAGAGGAAGCTTGAAAGCAATTTCATGAACATACTGCACTGTCACCATCCTCTGCAGGAGGGGAGGAAACAAGGGCAGCCTCTGATAGTGCGAAGAACCAAAAGGTAA
Source organism: Neotragus moschatus (assembly GCA_006410615.1). NCBI lineage: Eukaryota > Metazoa > Chordata > Mammalia > Artiodactyla > Bovidae > Neotragus > Neotragus moschatus. Next base: position 97,474 of record SJYA01001068.1, on the reverse strand, counting down.
AGCATGGATCAGAGTTAACTCTCTTCACTCACTCTCTCCAGAATTCTCAACTCCCAAATTGGGAACATTCTTCTACACTCCTTCATCTCAGAACTTGGGAACATTAGGGCTGAAACAATCTACTAGGAGGAATGAAGCTCAAGGAGGGAAGTGACTTGTTGTCTACCACAAAGCTTGTCGGTGGCAGAACTTAATTGAACACACTAGCCCCTGACTTCTGTTGAGAAATATTTTTGGAGTGCATTATAACAATATTTATATAACAAAAACAATAATTTATATAACAATATAACTGCATTATAACAATATTTATGCCCTACCTAAGCTGACTTTAGTGATTAATGGTTGAGGATTCTTACATTCACACGGAAACTTCACATGAAACGGAACTGGATGAGCTGGTTTATTCCTCCACAGTGAGCCTTCAAAGCAATTCAGTGAATACCAGGGTCAGAGCCACTGGAAATTCTGCTGACCATAAATTTAAGTGTCAAAGTTCCCAGATCAGCTTTCTCCTGCTCAGTCACCACTCACAGCCTTCTCAGGAGAACGTCTCCGTAGGTAGGCTAAGAGGTGGATGTGGGGAAACATGTGCAGATAGCATAACACCCATGGAGATGATGAACAGATTGTACAGATCTCTTAGTTTATCCCTTCTTCTTCTCCTTCATGTCTCCATCTGAAACATAGTTCTACAACTCTTTCACCCTACACCTAGGGGTGAATCCAAGCTTCTGCTAAGGCCAAAGAAAGAAGAGAAGAATAAGGAGAAAAATGTACAGGAAGAATATATTTGTCAAGACAGGCTTGCATATGGAACATGCGCAAGCTCAGTTGCTCAGTCATGTCCAGCTTTTTGCGACCCCATGAACTAGCCCACCAGGCTCCTCTGTCCATGGGATTCTCCAGGCAAGAATACTAGGTGGGTTGCCATTTCTTTCTCCAGAGGATCTTTAACATGTAAATAAAAATAAATACCATCTTATTGAGCGCCTATTCTTTTGTTAGAAAACCTTTACATACACTAATCACTACAACAACCCTGTATGGTGGTAGCGTTAATAAAAAGAACAGTGATAACTAATACTTTCCAAACTGTTGATTATGTGCCATGCATGGTTGTAGATAATAATTTATTAGTCATTAATCATTATAAAACCTATGAAATAGGGCTGTTCGATTTGCTATTATCCTCATTTTAATAGACGATATAATGGAGGTGAGTGCGTGCTCAGTTTCTCAGTAGCTCAGTCATGTCCAACTTATTGCGACCCCATGGACTGTAGCTTACCAGGCTTCTCTGCCCATGGAATCACCCTGGCAAGAATACTGGAGTGGGTAAACAGAGATTAAAGAACTTGTCCAAGGTTACATAGCTAATAAGGTAGATATTACTATAACTATTGTATAGATAAGAAAATTGAGACTTAATGAAAATTGCCTATAAAGGTAACTAACTAGGGCAGGCTTTGAATCAATATCTGTTAGACTCTTAATCCACATTATTTTGTTCTACCTCTCTGCCAGCTTTATGTGGATTTTCTGTGTACAGAGAATGCCCTTTATAGGTAGCAAATGGTTAAGGCTGGCTTCCCTCATTCTTGCCTTTTTCCATAACTCAGGGGATACTGAGAACTGTCTTTTAACATATGGCTCTGAGAAGAATATAACTGGGAAGGCAAGCCTAACATGAAAGCCCATAGACTGAAATGTATCCTTTAAAATGATTTTCTTTCTTTCTCCAGAGGCGTTATGTGTCGTAGTCCTTCAAGCATGCGTACCTGAGAGTTTATAAGGCCAATCTTTCAGATTGCTGAGGATTCCTAAAACGGGTGCTTATGGCAATTCTTCTTCCAAAGATTTTTTCAAATGTTTGCTACCGAAAGATTTCCTATTTCCCTTTACCTCAGAAAGTGCTCAAAATTCTCACCACTTGGAGAAACAAAAGCTGCTTTGAGCCTCCCCAAACACGTGGGAAATATTCACATTTATAAAGAAATTGAAGCCATAGGAAGAAATTGGGGTTGAAGTTTTCACTCTTCAATAAACTGATCATTTATTTCATCTTGGACAAATTATTTCCCTCTCTGTGCCTCAGTTTCCTGTTCTGCAAAATAGCAGCTGGATTGGATGGTTTTCCAGGTAAATGAGAGCTGACTCTAGGATGAAAATTAAAGTGAATTTGGAGTCTACAGCACTGCCATCCCTAGCAGGCATGGGAGTAGGGAGACAGTTGTATGAAAGCCCAAAGCTCAGAACAGATTTGCAACCATTAACTGAAACCTATTAGGGCTGGTTTAACTTAAACAAGGAGGAAGGAAAGTGCCCTGGGATTTTGCTTTAAGAATGCAAGTCAGGGATCTCCCTGGTGGTCCAGTGGTTAGTATGCTGTGCTTCCACTGCAGGAAGGCATGGGTTTCATCCCTTGTCACACACATAGTGTGGCCAAGAACCAAAAAAAAAAGGGGGGATACAAGCCCTCTGAGAAATTATTTAATATGAACTTGAAGGATTTAGTGGAGTTAGGAATTTAGGCAGTGATAGAGGAATAAATCCTCTTCTTCCACTCTGCAGAAAAGGGCAAAACAGGAGCCAAATCTTTCCTTGTTTTCCCCTTTGCTAAGGATAGGTGCTAAGACAGGCTCCTGCTGCCCCCTTGTGGCACACTAGACAGCTCAGAAAAATTTACTCAAGCTGGACTCCTTAGTTTAAAATGCCTTCAAGAAACCACGTCCTCTTTCTCCTTTACAATTACACAGAGCTTGATAACCTACAAAATACTTTCAACCCTATGATTCATTTTATTCTCCCAGTAATTATGTGGAGTGACAGGAAGGAAGTATAACACCACTTTACCAGACAATGTGATTTACCTGGAGTCACAGGAATTGGCAGTCAAGACTTGAACACACATCTCCTGACTCTAAATGAGGCAATTCATTCACTACTGTGTAGGGGCAGAGATGAAACAGGTTTAGGTATGTTCTGTGCTAAGTCACATCAGTTGTGTCCAACTCTTTGCATCTCTGTGGACTATAACCTGCCAGGCTCTTTTGTCCATGGAATTCTCCAGGCAAGAACACTGGAGTGCACTGTCATCCTTCTCCAGAGGGGATCTTCCCGACCCAGGGATTGAACTCTTACGTCTCCTGCATTGGCAGGCAGGTTTTTTTTAACCACTAGCACCATCCAGGGAGTGACGACGAAACAGGTTTAGGTTTTGAGAGAGAGAGGCTTGGGAAAAGGAAAGCTCAATTCCTTCTGCAGACACAACTGGCCAAAGGCTACAATCAGTCTGCATGTCTACAGAAAGAAAAGCAAGTAAATAAGACTGGATTCCTGTCTTCCTTTTCAGTTTTCACATTGTTGTTAACATCTCTAGCCTCTCCAGTTGGCCTCCCTCCTTCTGCTCTCCAACCCCAGGCTAGACATTGGGGCTCAAGACTTTACAGCTAAATGCTGAGCACCAAACAGATCCCAGGCAAGGGAGCCACAACATCCAGAAATCACAAAGAACTACTGGGAGCATCAGTCTGTCCCTGGGTTAGACTAATAAAATTTGTGGCTCAAAAATCTCCTTATAAGTTTTCATGGGAAGCCCAGTTGGCTTGTCTCATAATGATGTCATGCTCACTGAAAGCTGAGGAGCAATGCTCAGGTAATATGATTTACCAATTGGCATATAGGAATAGCCTAAAATTAATCTGAGTTTCCAGTTACTTTAAGGCAACCATAACTTCTTTGATATGGAATTACAAAGCCCAGTGCCTAAGCCTTCCACTACCATAGGCATTCTTTTAGGTTCATTCATTCATTCACTCTCAAAGTGAGTAGAGCACATTCACCAAATGAGTAGGGCACTGTGATAACCCTTTGATTAAGACTTTGTTGCCTAGTGATGAACAGAGGAAAATAAGGGAAAAACATAATTATAAATGCATGTGAGATATAAATATTACATAGCGGTTAAGAGGGAAAAATAAAGTTCCTTTGGCTTGGTTGTTAGGGGGTTGGGGACAATAAAAAGTGGATAAAGAATAATTTCATAGATATAGAACACAAAAACCTTTGTGGTCTGGCCTTTACAAACCTTCCCTGGCCTCTCTCCAGCTATGACTTTGTTCTTACCCTATCATATTCTGAACGTAAATTATCTTCAGTAATTTAAGGATTAAGGGTTTAGCCTTTGGAATCAGATAGATCTGGGTTCTAATCCCATCTCTGGCACATTAGACAATCTCAGGCAAGGCTGGAACTTTCCCAACCTCAGTTTCCTTATTTGCAAAATGGATATTATAATATTGGGCTGGCCAAAAACTTTGTTTGGGTTTTTCCAAGTATCATATTGGAAAAAGAAATGGCAACCCACTCTAGTATTCTTGCCTAGATAATTCTATGGACGGCAAACCTGGCAGGCTGCAGTCCATGGGGTCAAAAAGAGTCAAACACGACTGAGCGACTTTTATAAGCATCTTAACCTGAACGAACTTTTTTGCCAAACCAATAATCCTCATTTTAAACAGTTTTTGTAAGAGTCAACTGATATAATGCATGCAAAGCACCTAGCTTTGTGCCTGACAAACAGTAAAAACATAGCAAACAGCAATCAATATTGTTATTTCTGTGCCTTTGATCTTGTTTCCTTTGCCTGAAATTCTCATCTTCTCAACTGTTTTACCCCTATTTCTCCTTTAGATCCATCACAAAAGTCTATTTTCTTGAGTGCCCCAGATCCTGCTAGCTGTACCTCACCGAGATGAATCTTCATTCATACCTACCTGACTATTTTTGTGAAGTCAACCTGTTGTTGTTCAGTGGCTCAGTCATGTCTATCTTTGCAACCCCACGAATTACAGCACACCAGGCTTCCCTGTCCTTCACTATCTTCTGGAGTTTACTCAAACTCATGTCCATTGAGTCAGTGATGCCATCCAACCATCTCATCCTCTGTTGCCCTCTTCTCTTCCTGCCCTCAGTCTTTCCCAGCATCAGGGTCTTCTCCAATGAGTCGGCTCTTTGTGTCAGGTGGCCAAATTATTGGAGCTTCAGCTTCAGCATCAGTCCTTCCAATGAATACTCAGGACTGATTTCCTTAGGCTTGACTGATTTGATCTCCTGGCTGTCCAAGGGACTCTCAAGAGTCTTCTCCAGCACCACAGTTCTCAAGCATCAGTTCTTCAGTGCTCAGCCTTCTTTATAGTCCAACTTTCACATTGGTACATGACTACTGGAAAAACCACAGCTTTGACTATATGATGTCAACCTGTATTTGTTTATAAGCCTGTCTTTCACATATATGAGGCTCCAGATGGAAGAAGCTAGGTCTTATTCATTATACTCTAGCACCTAGCATAATACATGACTCACGGTTCCACTAGAGAACTTATTGTTAAATAAATAAGATTATATTTGAACTAGACCTTAAACAAATAAGTAAGAATTAAAGCATATTTCTGAATGGACTTTTAAACACAAATATTAGCCTATTAATGTTGTACACTAAACCACTGGAGTCAGCTAGAACTGAGCATCAAGGATTATCCTTAAGATAGGCTGACAGGACCAAAGTGGGTCAAAATTTCATTAGTTAAGGCTGAGGTGGCTGCACAGATGAATAGAAGAAGCCTGGAGCCCAGGTAGATGCTCAAGAAACAGGTGCAGGACTTCCCCAGGTAGCCAAGGGCAGTTTGGGGGTCTTTAGTGGGAGATATCAATAAGAGGGACCAAAAATATACAAAACTGTACAAAAAAAGGTCTTAATGACTCAGTTAACCACAATGGTGTGATCACTCACCCAGAGCCAGACGTCCTGCAATGTGAAGTTAAGTGGACCTTAGGAGGCATTACTATGAACAAAGATAATAGAGGTAATGAAACTCAAGCTGAGTTATTTCAAATCCTAAAAGATGATGCTATTAAAGTGCTGCACTCAATGTGCCAGCAAATTTAGAAAACTCAGCAGTGGCCACCGGACTAGAAAAGATCAGTTTTCATTTCAATCCCAAAGAAGGGCAATGCCAAAGAAAATTCAAACTACTGCACAATTGTGCTCATTTCACATGCTAGCAAGTTCACACTCAAAACCCGTCAAGTTAGGCTTCAGCAGTATGTAAACTGAGAAATTCAGTACAAGCTGGATTTATAAAAAGCAGAGGAAACAGAGATCAAATTGCCATCATCCACTGGATCATAGAAAAAGCAAGGAAATTCCAGAAAACATCTATTTTTGCTTTATTAACTATGTTAAAGCCTTTGACCATGTGGATCACAATAAACTGTGGAAAATTCTTCAAGAGATCAATTAAATATCGCTGGTTTAGTTGGGACTGGTTAAACACTGGGAAAGAAGTACATCAAAGCTGTATATTGTCACCCTACTAATTTAACTTATATGCAGAGTACATCATGCGAAAGGCTGGGCTGGATGAAGCTCAAGCTGGAATCAAGATTGCCAGAAGAAATAGCAATAATCTCAGATACACAGAAGACATCACCCTAATGAACAAAGTGAAGATGAACTAAAGAGCCTCTTGATGAAGGTGAAAGAGAAGAGTGAAAAAGCTGACTTAAAACTCAACATTTAGGGAGGCAGTCCTAAGATGGCAGAGGAATAGGATGGGGAGACCACTTTCTCCCCCACAAATTCATCAAAAGAACATTTAAACGCTGAGTAAATACCACAAAACAACTTCTGAATGCTGGCAGAGGACATCAGGCACCCAGAAAAGCAACCCATTGTCTTCAAAAGGAGGTAGGAAAAAATATAAAAGACAAAAAGAGAGACAAAAGAGGTAGGAACGGAGCTCCATCCCGGGAAGGGAGTCTTAAAGTTTCCAAACATGAGGAAACACTCTCACTGCCAAGTCTGTGACGAGCCTTGGACCACAGAAGGCAACATAGCTGGGAGGAAAAATAAATAAATAATTAAAACCCACAGATTACGTGCCCAATGGTAACTCCCCCAGCGGAGAAGCTGCACAGACGCCTGCACCCACCACTAGCAAGCAGGGGCTGGGCAGGGAGGCGCAGGCTGCAATGCTTAGAGTAAGGACCGGGCCTGAATGCCCCGAGGGCAAGCTGAGGGAACCAACTTGAGCTAGCAAACCAGACTGTGGGATAGCCACCACACGAAAAGCCCTAACCTAAGACACCATCAGGCCCACTCATAGAACAAAGGACTGAACAGAGCTGGCCAGCTGCAGACCATCCCCCTCTGGTGACAGGCATCCAGAGCTGGAATGGGGCAATTGCAGCCCCCGAGAGGCATTATCTACCAAACTGCAACCAGGTTTCTTTGCTAACTAAGACTTCTTGGGGTTCTGGACGGTCAACATTTGCCTGAGAAGGTGCGCCGGTTGTACACCCAGAAAACCAAGTGGCAGGGACGGGGGAGGTGATAAGTCGCAATGACTGCGCTCCTCAAACACCTCATCACCTGAGCTGCTTGGACCTGGGAAGGGCACAAAATGCAGGCCCAAGCGAGTCTGTGCCTCTGAGGGCTACCTGAGTGCCAGAACCTGAGCAGCTTAGACCTGGGAGATGCATGCAGCTCAGGGCCAGCCTTGGGCAGTTCCCAGCGGAGAAACCTAGAGCCTGAGCAGTGTGGGCAGGGAGGGTACACGTGCCGTGAGCGGGGGCAGGCTCAGTGTGGCTGAGGCACTGCATGCACATGCCGGTGTTATTTGTTTGCAGCATCCCTCCCTCCCCACAGCGTGAAAGTGTCCACCAACGGCCCCTTGTGTCAGAGAGGAAATCAAGACACTGAAGAGACCAGCAAACAGAAGAAGCTAAAACAGAGGGAACCGTCTTGGAAGTGACAGGTGCAATAGATTAAAACCCTGTAGTTAGCACCGACTACATAGTAAGGGGCCTATAGATCTTGAGAAATATAAGCCAGACCAAGGAACTATCCGAAAATGAACTGACCCCACACTGCCTACAACACTACCAGAGAAAGTCCTGGATATATTTTTACTATTTTTACTCTAATTTTTTTTTAAATTTTTAAGTCCTCTATTACTCCTTTAATTTTCATTTTTATAACCTACTATTACCTTACCAAAAAAAAGAGAGACCCTATTTTTTAAATCAAACTTCATATATATATATATATTTTATAATTTTTGTGACTTTTTTTTCTTTAATATTATATTTTTGAAAATCCAACCTCTACTCTAGAATTTTAATCTTTGCTTTTTGGTATTTGTTATCAATTTTGTACCTTTAAGAACCCAATCTTTAGTACCTATTTTTACTTGGGAGCAAGATTACTGGGTTGACTGCTCTCTCTCCCTTTGGACTCTCCTTTTTCTCCACCAGGTCGCCTCTATCTCCTCCCTCCCCTCCTCTTCTCTACCCAACTCTGTGAATCTCTTTGTGTGTTCTCGACTGTGGAGAACATGTAGGGAACTGATTACTGGCTGGATCTGTCTCTNTTAGTACCTATTTTTACTTGGGAGCAAGATTACTGGGTTGACTGCTCTCTCTCCCTTTGGACTCTCCTTTTTCTCCACCAGGTCGCCTCTATCTCCTCCCTCCCCTCCTCTTCTCTACCCAACTCTGTGAATCTCTTTGTGTGTTCTCGACTGTGGAGAACATGTAGGGAACTGATTACTGGCTGGATCTGTCTCTCTCCTTTTGATTCCCCACTTTATCCTCCTGGCCACCTCCGTCTCCTCCCTCCCTCTTCTCTTCTCTGTATAACTCCGTGAACATCTCTGAGTGGTCCAGACTGCAGAGCACACATAAGGAAGTGATTATTGTCTAGCTTGCTCTCTCCTCTTTTGATTCCACCTCATATCATTCGAGTCACCTCTAACTCCCTTCTCCCTCTTCTCTTCTCCATGTAACTCTGTGAACCTCTCTGGGTATCCCTCAATGTGGAGAAACTTTTCNTGAGAGTCCCTGGAACAGCAAAGAGATCAAACCACTCAGTCCCAAAGGAAATCAACCATGAATATTCATTGGAGAGACTGATGATAAAGCTGAAGCTCCAATACTTTGGCCACCTGATGCAAAGAATGGACTCATTGGAAAAGACCCTGATGCTGGGAAAGATTGAAGGAGGCAGGAGAAGGGGACGACAGAGGATGAGATGGTTGGATGTCATCACCGACTCAATGGACATGAGTTTGGGCAAGCTCCAGGAGTTGGTGATGGACAAGGAAGTCTGGAATGCTGCAGTCCAAGGAGTAGAAAAGAGTCAGACATGACTGAATGACCGAACTAAATTGAACTGACTATGTTTCTCAAAGGTAAGGGTTAAGATAGAATCCTATCTTAAAGGGTAAGCTAAGGCTTCCTTGTTACTTGGATAGTTGCCTTATTTTCTCTTCTAGATGATACACTCTGCCACTGCCATCATATACCTATTACCTTGTTGCCCTTTCCCTTTTTCACTCTTTGTTGATTAAAGATTAAGATATATACACCAGTTATATTCCCCACTACCCCTATCCTCAGCAAACGAGTTCATTGTTGCTTTATCAGTGCCATTTCTTAAAGTTATCATTTTATTACAGGAGTACACTTAGATGATCTAGTTCCATTTTTCACATAAGGAATCCAAAATCTAGAAAGAGTATATAATTTATTCACGTGAGTATCAAAATCCAAAATAGAATCTCATTTTCTTAATCACCAGTTCTCAACATTACACCCAACAAACGTCTGAGCATACAGATGGCTATTAATAAATATCTTCTTGAACTGAAATGAATTATTGCTTCCTCTCTGTTTGACAAAAATACCTGGCCACCCTGTAGAATGTGGAAGGAAGAGGTGAAAGTAGGGCTCTGATTACTATGGCTTAAAAGGCAACCTGCTATAGATTCTGGAGTGGGCTGCCTGAGTGCTGATTTAGGCTCCACCACTGCCCAACCTAAATAGCATGTTAAGAAGCAGAGATATTACTTTTCCAACAAAGGTCCTAGTCAAGGCTATGGTTTTTCCAGTGGTCATGTATGGATGTGAGAGTTGGACGAAGAATTGATGCTTTTGAACTGTGGTGTTGGAGAAGACTCTTGAGAGTCCCTTAGACTGCAAGGAGATCCAACCAGTCCATCCTAAAGGAGATCAGTCCTGGGTGTTCACTGGAAGGACTAATGCTGAGGCTGAAACTCCAATACTTTGGCCACCTCATGCGAAGAGTTGACTCACTGGAAAAGACCCTGATGCTGGGAAGGATTAGGGGCAGGAGGAGAAGGGGACGACAGAGGATGAGATGGCTGGATGGCATCACCGACGATGCACATGAGTTTGGGTGAGCTCCGGGAGTTGGTGATGGACAGGGAGGCCTGGAGTGCTGCGATTCATGGGGTCACAAAGAGTCAGACATGACTGAGTGACTGAACTGAACTGAACCGCCCATCTGTATGATCTTGGGGAAACTGCTTTACATTTCTTAGTCTCAGCCTCCTCATTTGCAAAATGAAGTAATCACAGAAACTACCTCAAAGGGTTTATTAATTCAATGATATTTGTTGAAAACCTGCTCTGTAATAGATACTCTGTTAGATGCTCTTAGAAGCATGGACAAGAAAAATGAGAATCAACTCTTAGAAGCTAATAGTCCACCAGGATTAAATGATATAATCTACATAAAATACCTAGTAGAGAGTCTGGTACCCAATAAATAGTCAACAAATGTTAGTCATTGTTATGATTATTATTTAAAATATACTACTTACCCACATTTTAAAAGCAAATTAGCAAATAAATCTTACAAAGAGATGACTCCAAGCAACACTTTAATGCATGAAACAGCTCACATGGTGGTGTTTCACAAGGACAGATATTATCACCATGGCAACATTTCTCTGAGCTCCTGAAGAGCTCTTGCTTGTTACTGTGAAGGTTCAGGTATGATCTGTGAAAACACCCTATAAAGAGCATCATGGGGGGAGTGGAAAAAAATCCTCTCTAATTTTGTGCAAAAATGATAACTTTCTCTATAGAATCATTTAATAAACTTACTGTATAAAATCTTAAATTAAAAAAATATAAATTAAGGGATAATTACTTATATTGCAATGGGAGTTATCAAAGATTTCTTTTTAACAGCCAGCTTACCTAGCATATTCAAAACATGATGTTGTTCAAAATTAACAAGAACATGAAAAGATATGCAATATCTTTGGTCATTAGGGAAATCAAACTCAAAACCACAATGAGATACCACTTCATACCCAGTAGGGTGGCAATGATTTTAAAAATGGAAAATAACAAGGGTCATTAAGGGTGTGGGGAAATTGGAACTTTCATACAATGCTGGTAGGAATGTAAAATAGTTTAGTCTCCATAGAAAACAATTTGGAGGTTCCTCAAAAACCTAAACACAGAATTACCATATGATGTTACACTGTTGCTCCATGATACATACCCAAAAGAATTAAAAACAGATGCTTAAACAAGTAGATGGCCATGCATGTTCACAGAACCTCTATTCACAATAGACAAAAGCATAGAAATAGCCTAGATGTTTATCAATAAACATATGGACAAACAAACTGTGGTATATTCATACAATGGGATGTTATTCAATCATAGAAAGGAATGGATTATAGATATATGCTACAACATGGATTGTTGCTCTTGCTCAGTCACTAAGTCATGTCTGATTCTGCAACCCCATGGACTGCAGCACACCTTCTTTACTATCTCCTAGAATTTGCTCTAACTCAGGTCTACTGAGTTAGTGATGCTATCCAACCATCCATCTCATCCTCTGTCTTCCCCTTCTCCTCCTGCCCTCTATCTTTCCTAGCATAGGGTCTTTTCCAATGAGTTGGCTGTTCACATCAGGTGGCCAAAGTACTGAAGCTTCAGCATCAGTCCTTTCAATGAATATTCAGGATTGATTTTCTTTAGGATCAATTGTTTTGATCTCCTTGCTATCCAACAGACTCTTAAGAATCTTCTCCAGCACCACAATTTGAAATCATCAATTCTTCAGCACTCAGCCAGCTCTCACATCCATACATAACTACTGGAAAAACCATAACTTTTATTATACGGACAATGTGGAAAGATTTCCAGAACATTATGCTAAGTGAAAGAAGTCAGATACAAAAGGTCATATAATGTACGATTATGCTCATATTAAATATATACAATGGATAAATCCATAGACACAGAATGCGATTTGTAGTTTCCAGGGGTAAAGGGGAGGGAAAAGTAGGGGAAAACAGTTTAATAGATAAGGCGTTCTATCAATACTTGGAGTGATGGAAATGTTGTGGAATTAGACAGAGGTGTGGTTGTACAACACTGTGAATGCACTAAATGTCACTGAATTGTTCACTTTTAAATGGTTATGTTATAACAAACATTCTAAAAAAGAAAATAAAGTTATATTTATGTTACATGAAATTCATTTCAGTGAGGTTTTTTAAAGATGTTATCCAAGTGGCCTTTAAACATAAAAATGTGACCCCAAAAAATTTATAAGTGATAGCTTGGCCATCTCAGAAACCCATGTAAACAGGGCCTACATCTATTCACAGGAAAGGAACAGAGAGCCCTTACTAAAATCCTAGTTCCTTCCTATTAAAGGAAAACTATAAGGTAAAATTATGACTTTTAGATAAATATAAAATTAATATATGTCAATGATTTTATTTAATTAATTAAAGACAAAATCAGAAAATGTAAAAAACTAGTTCTAGAGATAGCCAGAAATGCTGAAATTAATTTGTTAATTAGCAAAACTAGCCTCTTGGAGTGGTCAACTGCACCGCCACAAAGCAAAATTGGTTTACTTTTTTATAAACAAGAATTATTTGCATTACCCTCAGTTTTCTACAACTTCATAGAGTTTAAAACAGTTCAAAGACATTGAAAAGTACAAATCACTACAGGATCAAATAACCTGGAAGAAGGTACAGTCAATGCATAGCATTCTAAAGGATTCTCAGTAATTTTTTTTTTTAATTTCACAATTTTTCCTGACATTCTTCTGGCATTCAAGGTAATTCACAACTTTGGCAAATGGTTTCTCTTCTTTGGACTTGAGGTCCTTGTCTGTTTTTTAAAAGTTTTTTAAAGACGAGTTGGCTTGGATGACCTGAAGCTTGCCTTGATCTTTGACAGCCTGGTAAGAATTAGTTTCCAGGGGCCAGATGCTGAGTCACATATTCCTACAGCTAACAGAGCCCTTTAAGCCATCAGCACTCGTGATTACATCACATAAATTACTTCCCTTCTGATGGGACATGCCATCCCTTGATGAGGGAGACCATATTTCTAATGAATCATTCCAAAACAATTTGTTTTTTTGCACTACTACTGGAAATAGGATTATACTGTATTCCTCCAGCTTCTGTCAACCAAAATGCATCATTTAATTTTTAAACAACTTAATACAACTAGACAGAGAAGTAGTCTAGAGCTATGAAAAGAAAAAAAGGCAGTTGACCTACATGAGATGCTCAAAAAATACTGGCTGAATTGAATGGCTTTGGAAATTTTATACCCTGCATGTGGAGTTGCGATCAACTGCACTTGCTAGTTTACTGTACTGTACTATAGTACTATTGCACTATTTACTTTTGGATTACTTACTCAAACACTAAGGACTGAACTTGGAATTTCACTTAGTTTACTGTAAATGTAGCATGACATCTATGTTTCTTCCTTTTGTTAGCTCTTCCATAGCATTCTTTAGCTGCTCAGTACTGGGCACACAGCAGCTCCTCAAGAAAGCTTCCTGTTTAATCGTAATTTATGACAGAGTGAAAGTCTATACTTATCACAGAGATCTTCAGCTTATTCATGATAACAAGAAGTTTCTCCATTTATTTGATCTAAACTCTTTATTTTGTATTTTAGGTGTATTGATCAATTCGGCACAATCAAAAGCGTATCTACAAATGGCATGTAAAGCAGAAGTCTTAAGCTTCAAAGAAAAAATCTGCTGTTTCACATACCACCTCAAAAAGATCTACAACCCCTGCATAGATCCTCCATCAAAGTCAATACTAAGATTAACATTACATTTCTGAAATCAGTAAAATTGTAATCCTGACCCAAGCAACTGTGAGCTATCTCCTGTCTTCTGGATTGAGAGGAAGGGCAGCTTGAATTTCCTTGAAATGCCAATACCAAAATTCTTTACATTCCAGCTAAAAATGCTTCACTCACCATGAGACTTTGGCTTCTGCCTTGTCTTTTATACCCTGGTTTCCATTTAGATTTGATGTATAACTATCAGTGGTTAACTCAGGGTCACATATTCTTCAGTCTTCTGTTGCAAGGATGGGTACTTCCCAAGAGTGATTAATAGAAATACAGTGGAATAGGAAGACACTTCCACAGTCCTTCCAGTTGATACCCTAGCCTCTCTTCTGACAGCTGTCATTCCAGTTTACGCCCCTCCTTGCCAGAGAGCAGGAATCTACCTCAAACAAACCCAGCCGCGAGGGGCTCTTCCTGTGAGGACAACAGAAGCAGAAAAGCAGACAGACAACGTGGAGGCTGTGAGTACCTTTGAAACCAAGACTGCTGGTTGGCTGGGTTTTCTCATATCATAGTGATCCTAAAGATGAGGAAAATCAAATATTCTAATTCCTTGGGTTTAGGACATGGGGAATATAATCCCCATGCTTTTAATTTATAGGAAGTCAGTACAGTGACTTCCCACCTCAACTCACAGGACCAAATATATTCACTTACTCACTCATACACTTGTCAAAGAACACTTGCCTAAAATCTATTATTAAACCACTAAGAAAAACACAGGAGAAGGTTCAAAGATATACTGGAACTCAACACTTTCTGGCTCCAAACATCTGGAGCTGCTAAAGTCCCTACACTTTCCAGCAGTCCTCTTGGTCAGATGTACCTTTTCAGTGCCAGGTCAAGGGCATGGCATACCAGAGAAAGAACAGCCCTTTCATTGCATCAGTGTTACCTGGCCCTTCACTCTACTCTGAAGAAGCCAGGAAGAATTTGAAGAAAGGTCTGCAAAAATGCTGCTGGTGACTTTAAGACTGGAAATGACAACTAGCAGGGGGAAAGATGAAGAGAGGTTATACTGACATAGCCAGAGGAAAGGAAGAGGGTTTTTGTGGAGGAAAGGAAAAAAAAAAAAGAGTAATGAAAGGACAACAGTGAATAGCTGTTCTCTACCTGAGATGGCACTTTTTAAAGCTCAGTTCAAAATGTCTAGCACAAACATCTGCCTGCAAAGGATCCTTGGAGGCAGCTTAACTAAAATGTCTATAATATATATTATGCTAAATGCAGGGAAATGGGTAGATAGATATCAGCATTACTGAATATCTATTTCATTTCTCCTTCCAGCCCACAGATCTAGTCAAAAAAACTAAGGAAACCAAAGGAATTTGTTTTTGCGTACTTGGGTGTGTGGCTGATTTTTTTCTCTCACTTTTCTGCCATATTTTTCAAGTTTTCTAAAATTAAAATGCATTTTTATAGAAACATTTAAATATATTATTTTATAAAAATAGAACAAATCTTCAGGCTTGGAGAAAGGGCCCTGGGTCAATCTGCACATTGCTGAGTAGGCCAAGAAATTCCAGAGCTCCCAGGACTCTTAATACCAATCATTGCCAACGTCTCAATCTGTTGGCTTTTCTAAGCCTAGCAGTTAATAAGGGGATAATAACATCAGCCTTCCTTAAAGGCTTGTTCTGAAGGTCATAAGACAAGTGTGTGAAAGTGTTTCTTGAGTATCAAGTACTTAATGAGTATGAGACAGTATTATTCCAGTATTAGTCCAAAAAGACAACTTTCTATAAAATGAAAAGAGAATAGGGATAAATATAAAGAAGGTAGTGATTGACATGAATTTCCCCTCCATTTGAGTTCAAACAAAACCCACAGAGTAATTCTGACCAGCAAAAGCTCTCTCCTCAAGACATCTGAAGCAACAACAGAAATAAATTCAGCAACAAGAATCTATTCCATATCAGGTAACTTGGGGATTGTGAAACCTTCAAGTCCTAGAATTGAATATGTGAGAGGTCTTCCCACTTTTAAACCCTGGTGGACTCTGATCCCTTGAGGGAAACACTGAATCCCAACTGACATGGAAGAGACCTAGCAAAGTTATATTTGAAACTGGAAGAGATTGAGTGATTTCCCCTGAGACTGGCCCTGTGTTTGTTTTGAGTTCTCACCCTGAGGTATTTAGCTTTCTCCCACATGAGTTGGAGAAACTAATTAATTAAGTCTGACAAGAAGCAGCAATAAGTACAGGGCTACAGACTTTTACTGACACTAGTCCATGGCCAAATATGTTTCTCATTCTGGCTCCTATTTTCAGTGCACATTAGAATAGATGATGTCAACACCAGTCGAGAAGACAAGTTATCTCAATACTCAAACCCTGGCAGGAGAATCTGTGCCCTGACTTATTTTTAGTGCTTTTCTACCTTAGTAACCCAGTCAGCTAAAGAAAAGCTAGCAACGGGACTGTTCTCTGAGCTCACCACCCTTATTTACCCCTTAGCAATTAGCAAGACATTTAATCACCTGGGGAGAATCTATTAGGAGTTTGGGGTCCCATCACTCAACAGATTTTTAGAGGCCACAGAGGATTATTATCCTAACCCAAATAGAAATGTGGGCCTCACTATCTCATTGGTAGCAATATTTTACTCAGAGGAGAAAGTCACGAAAGAAAGGTAGCTAACAAAAACAGATATGGATAGCCTATCATTTTTATCAGCAGGGTGGAGGATGGCGTGAAAAGAAAGAACTGTGTTTTACCTTTTATGAAATGTTAGAACTTAAACTCATGCACGCATTCTCCCTATCTTAAATTTCAAATTGGACTGTTGCTAGGAGTTCACAGTGAATAGTTAGTGCCTGTTTACCAAGATGCAGAAAGTGGAGCATCAAAGATTAATCAGTACTTTCCACGTTTTTCCATTTGGATTTAACCCCAAATATTTAACTTTATTTCAATCTCATACAGCTTGTGAGGACAGATTTATACAACGCCAGCTGTCCTCATATTTAAAAGCTGCTCCACAAAGATAAATTTAGAATCAAGGAAGGATCATATTCCTCAGCAAGAATTCTGCTCTATGCCCTACTGATGCCCTGAGCCACAAATGACAAACCAAATACCAGCATTATTGTTGTTTTTCTTGGACATTTCTTTAGAAGCCACAGTGTGGCAGAAATAGCATACACCACACAAGGCATGAGCCCTAAACTCAGAATTGTACCCATGGGTATAAATTTATTCCCAAAGTTATTTCTCACCAAAGTGGGAGGAAGGTATGTATTGTTTTGATAGAGCAGGGAATGAAGTCACCTATCACACACACCTACCCCCCTACTTTTTCTTTTCTTTTTTTTTTTTTTTTTTGAGCTTTCCACTCCAGGAATTTTCCAAACTTGCACAAGGATCAAATTAGATTGAAGTCTGGGTAAGATACAACTGTTCATTAAATCAAACAGAAAGACTAAATGTCATCATCTTGACATTAGATATTTAGTATGACAATATATTGCATTAAAAAAATAACAAAAAATAATCTCAAGATTCTAAAAGATTATTAAATATTCTCTTTGAATGAAGTCTAACTGTAAAAGTATAGTTGTAAAAACACATCATTAATGTTTTATGTGCGATTTGTATGTCTCATGTTGCTCAGTTGTGCCCTACTCTTTGCTGCCCCATGGACTGCAGTCCACCAGGCTCCTCTATCCTTGGGGATTCTCCAGGCAAGAATACTGGAGTAGGTTGCCATGCCCTCCCCCAGGGGATCTTCCCAATCCAGGGATCGAACCCAGGTCTCCCACACTGCAGGCGGATTCTTTACCTATTGAGCCACCAGGGAAGTCCATGTGCAGTTTGGAAGATCATATTTCTCAACGGGCATTTTACAAGAGTAGAAAGCAAAAGTGACTAATAAACACACAAAAGATATACAACCTCATTCAAGATTAAAGAAATGCAGGTTTACAAAATGATAATATGTGAAATTATAAGGATTGTAAGGAATGATTCTCAAATAACACCTGAGAATGTATCATTTTAGAAAAGGGGAATTTGGCCCTAACTATTAAACTTCAAAATGTATATATTTCCCCTATAATTCCACTGCTATACATAAACTTACAAAAGCATTCAAAGGTGTATTTATAAAAATGCTCACTTAAGTATTATTTTTAACAATCCAGATATTCTGCAACAGGAAAATGATTACATTAACTATTATAAACCATATAAAAATTCTATGTAGGAATTCAGAAGAATGAATTAGATTTTTGTGTGCTATTATCAAATGATGACCCAGACATTAAGTGGAAAGGCAAAGTGTTGAATACTAGAAATAGTATGATTGCATTTATGAAAAAATAAAATGAAATTATACACACACACACACACACACACACAGCTGTATGAATGTATAATTACATATATAAGGGCTCCCCGGTAGCTCAGACAGTAAAGAATCCACCTGCAATGTGGGAGACCTGGGTTTGATCCCTGGGTTGGGAAGATCCCNTAGTATGATTGCATTTATGAAAAAATAAAATGAAATTATACACACACACACACACACACACACAGCTGTATGAATGTATAATTACATATATAAGGGCTCCCCGGTAGCTCAGACAGTAAAGAATCCACCTGCAATGTGGGAGACCTGGGTTTGATCCCTGGGTTGGGAAGATCCCCTGGAGGAGGGCATGAGAACCCACTCCAGTGTTCTTGCCTGGAGAATCCCCACAGACAGAGGAGTCTATCAGGCTACAGTCCATGGGGCCACAAAGAGTCAGACAGATTAAGCACAGCACAGTTCACGAAGGATATTAAAAACTGTTAAAAATAGAAATTAGAGACTAGAAGGGATAAGCTTTTTTAATTTTTATTTTTTATTGAAATATATGTGATTTACAATATTTCAGGTGTACAGCAAAGTGATTCAGCTTCTTTTTCAGATTCTTTTCCATTGTAGGTCAGTATAAGATATTGAATATAGTTTCCTGTGCTATACAATAGGTCCTTGTTGTTTATTTATGTATAATAGAGTGTATCTATTAATCACAAATTCCACATTTATCCCTCCTCCCACTTTCCCCTTTGGCAACCATAAGTTTGTTTTCCGTGTCTGTGAGTCTATTTCTCTTTTATACATAAGTTCATTTGGATTACTATTTTAGATTTCACATATAAATGATATCACATGATATTTATCTTTCGCTGTCTTACTTCACTTAGTGGACTTACTTCACTTAGTATGATAATCTGTAGATCTATCCATGTTGCTGCACATGGCATTATTTTGTTCTTTAATGACTAAGTAATAGTCAGTTATATTTATACACACCACATCTTTTTCCATTCCTCTGTTGACACTTTGGTTGCTTCCATGTCTTGGCTGTTCCAAGCAGAGATGCAATGAACATTGGAGTGCATGTATCTTTCTAATTAGAGTTTTATCTTTTCTAGATATATGCCCAAGAGTGGGACTACTGGATCATATGGCAGTTCTATTTTTTTATTTTTTGAGGAACCTCCATACTGTTTTCTATAGTGGATGCACCAACTAACATTCCCACCAAAAGTGTAGGAGGGTTTGCTTTTCTCCACACCCTTTCCAGCATTTATCTGTAGATTTTTTGATGACGGCCTTTCTGATTGGTATGAGATGATACCTCATCGTGGTTTTGATTTGCATTTCTCTAATAATTAGCAATGTTAAACATCTTTTCATGTGCCTTTTGGCCATCTGTATGTGTTCTTTGGAGAAATGTCTATTTGGATCTTCTGCCCATTTTTTAATTGAGCTGTTTGGTTTTTTATATTGAGTTTCATAAGCTGTTTGTATATTTTGGAAATTATAGTCANGTTTTGATTTGCATTTCTCTAATAATTAGCAATGTTAAACATCTTTTCATGTGCCTTTTGGCCATCTGTATGTGTTCTTTGGAGAAATGTCTATTTGGATCTTCTGCCCATTTTTTAATTGAGCTGTTTGGTTTTTTATATTGAGTTTCATAAGCTGTTTGTATATTTTGGAAATTATAGTCATGTCCAACTCTTTGCGACCCCTTGGACTGTAGCCCACCAGGCTCCTCCATCCATGGGATTTTCCAGGCAAGAATACTGGAGCAGGTTTCCATTTCCTTCTCCAGGAGATCTTCCCGACCCAGAGATTGAACCCAGGTCTCCAGCATTGTAGGCAGACGCTTTACTGTCTGAGCCACCAGGGAAGCTTTATATTGAGTTGCATGAGCTGTTTGTATATTTTGGAAATTAATCCCTTGTTAGTTGCATTATTTGCAAATATGTTCTCTCATTCTGTAGGTTGTCTTTTTATACTGTTATGGTTTCCTTTGCTGTGCTGAATCTTGTAAGTTCAATTAGGTCCCATTTGGTTATTTTTGGTTTTGTTTCCATTACTTTAGGAGATGTATCCAAAAATATATATATTGTTGTGATTTATGTCAAAGAATGTCCTGTCCGAGTTTTTCTCTAGAAGTTTTACAGTATCCAGTCTTACATTTAGGTCTTTTACCCGTTTTGAGTTTATTTTTGTATATGGTGTTAGTTGTTGTTGTTGTTCCGTCACATCCAACTCTTTGCAACTCCATGGACTACAGCACAACAGGCTTCCTTGTCCTTCTCCATCTCCCAGAGTTTGCTCAAACTCATGTCCATTGAGTCAGTGATGCCGTCCAACCATCTCATCCTCTGTCGTCCCCTTCTCCTCCTGCCTTCAATCTTGCCCAGCATCAGGGTTTTTTTCACTGAATCAGCACTTTGCATCAAGTGGCCAAAACACTGGAGCTTCAGCTTCAGCATCAGTCCTTCTAATGAATATTCAGGACTGATCTCCTTAAGGATTGACTGGCTTGATCTCCTTGCAGTCCATGGGACTCTCAAGAGTCTTCTCAAACACTACAGTTCAAAAGCATCAATTCTTTCTGGCTTACTTCACTCTGTATAATCGGCTCCAGTTTCATCCACCTCATTAGAACTGATTCAAATGTATTCTTTTTAATGGCTGAGTAATACTCCATTGTGTATATGTACCACAGCTTTCTTATCCATTCATCTGCTGATGGACATCTAGGTTGCTTCCATGTCCTGGCTATTATAAATAGTGCTGCAATGAACACTGGAGTACAAGTGTCTCTTTTTTTTTTAATTTAAATTTTTTTTCCTTCTCAGGTGTACATGAGTTACATGTGTCTCTTTCAATTCTGGTTTCCTCAGTGTGTATGCCCAGCAGTGGGATTACTGGGTCATAAGGCAGTTCTATTCACAATTTTTTAAGGAATCTCCACACTGTTCTCCATAGTGGTTGTACTAGTTTGCATTCCCACCAACAGTGTAAGAGGGTTCCCTTTTCTCCACACCCTCTCCAGCATTTATTGCTTGTTGACTTTTGGATCACAGCCATTCTGACTGGTGTAAAACACATATATATGGAATTTAGAAAGATGGTAATGTTAAACCTGTATGCGAGACAGCAAAAGAGACACAGATGTATATAACAGCCTTTTGGACACTGTGGGAGAGGGAGAGGGTGGGATGATTTGGGAGACTGGCATTGTAACATGTATGATATCATAAGTGAAACGAATCACTGATATAGGTTTGATGCAGGATGCAGGATGCTTGGGACTGATGCACGGGGATGATCCAGAGAGATGGTGTGGGATGGAGAGGGGAGAGGGGTCAGGATTGGGAGCTCATATACACTCGTGGCTGATTCATGTCAATGTATAGCAAAATGAATACAGTATTGTAAAGCAAGACAAACTAAAAAAATTATTTAAAAAATAATTTTAAAAATTAAAAAAAAAAACGAAAGCATCAATTCTTCAGTGCTCAGCTTTCTTAATGGTCCAACTCTCACATTCATACATGACTACTAGAAAAACCATAGTTTTGACTAGATGGACCTGTGTTGGCAAAGTAATGTCTTTGCTTTTTAACATGCTGTCTAGCTTGGTCATAAATTTTCTTCCAAGGAGTAAACATCTTTTAACTTCATGGCTGCAGTCACCACGTACAGTGATTTTGGAGCCCAAAAATATAAAATCTGTCACTGTTTACATTCCCCATCTCCTCTGCCATGAAATGATAGGGCTGGATGTAATTTTCACAATATTGATTCTTCTTATCCAGGAACATGGAATCTCTCTCCATCTGTTTATGTCATCTTTGATTTCTTTCATTAGTGTCATAATTTTCTGTGTACAGTTCTTTTGTCTCCTTAGGTAAGTTTATTCCTAGATATTTAATTCTTTTTGTTGCAATGGTGAATGGGATTGATTCCTTAATTTCTCTTTCTGATTTTTCATTGTTGGTATATAGAAATGCAAGTGATTTCTGTGTATTGATTTTGTATCCTGCAACTTTGCTAAGTTTCCTGATTAGCTCTAGTAATTTTCTCATACTATCTTTAGGGTTTTCTGTGTACAGTATGTCATCTGCAAACAGTGAGAGTTTTACTTCTTTTTTTCCAATTTGGATTCCTTTTATTTCTTTTTCTTCTCTGATTGCTATAGCTAGGACTTCCAGAACTATATTGAATAACAGTGGTGAAAGTGGACACCCTTGTGTTGTTCCTGATCTTAGGGGAAATGCTTTCAGTTTTTCACCATTGAGAATAATGTTTGCTGTAGGCTTATCATATATGGCCTTTACTATGTTGAGATAGGTTCCTTCTATTCCCAGTTTTTGAAGAGTTTTAATCATAAATGGATGATGAGTTTTGTCAAAGGCTTTTTCTGCATCTATTGAGACTATCAAATGGTTTTTATCTTTCAATTTGTTAATATGGTATATCACACTGATTGACTTGCATATACTGAAGAATTCTTGCATCCCCAGAATAAACCCAACTTGATCATGGTGTATGAGCTTTTTGATGTGTTGCTGAATTCTGTTTGCTAAAATTTTGTTGAGGATTTTTGCATCTATGTTATTCAGTAATATTGGCCTGTAGTGTGTGTGTGTGTGTGTGTGTGTTGTCTTTGTCTGGTTTTGGTATCAGGGTGATGAGACCACCTTTTCTTCATTGTATATTCTTACCTCCTTTGCCACATATTTATTGACCAAGAATGCATGAGTCTTTTTCCATCCTGTTCCATTGATCTATATGTCTGTTTTTGTGCCAGTACCATACGTTTTAATTATTGTAGTTTCAAGCATCAGTTCTTTGGTGCTCAGCCTTCTTTATGACCTAACTCTTATATCCTGTACATGACTACTGGAAAATCCATAGGGTACCTGATTCCTCCAGGTCCATTCTTTCTCAAGATTGTTTCAGCAATCAAGGGTCTTTTGTGTTTTCATACAAATTTAAAAAATTTTTGTTCCAGTTCTGTGAAAAACACCATTGGTAATTTGATAGGGATTGTGCTGAATCTGTGGACTGCCATTGGTAGAATGGTCATTTTAACAATACTGATTCTTCCAGTCCAAGAACACGGTATACCTTTCCATCTGTTTGTGTGGTCTTCAGTTTCTGTCATGAGCATCTTATAGTTTTCAGAGTACAAGTCTTTTGCCTCCTTAGGTAGGTTTAGTCCTAAATATTTTATCCTTTTTGATTCAATGGTCAATGGGATTGTTTTCTTAATTTCTCCTTCTGATATTTTGTTAGAGTACAGATATGCAACAGATTTCTGTATATTAATTCTGTATTCAGCAACTTTACCAAATTAATTGATGATAGTTTGTTTTCTGGTGGTGCTTTAGGATTTTCTATGTATAGTATCATGTCATCTGCAAAGACTGACAGTTTTACTTCTTCCTTTCCAATCTGGATTCCTTTTATTTCCTTTTCTTCCCTGATTGCTGTGGCTAAGACTTCCAAAACTATGTTGAATAGAAGTGTCAAGAGTGGGCATTCTTCTCTTGTTCCTGATTTTAGAGGGAATTATTTCAGCTTTTCATCACTGAGTATGATATTAGCTGTGAGATTATCACATATGGGTTTTATTATGTTGAGTCAGGTATCTTCAATGCCCACTATCTGGAGTTTTTCCTTTTAATCATAAATGAATATTGAATTTTATCCAAAGCTTTTTCTTAATCTACTGAAACGATCACATGGTTTTTATTCTTCAGTTTATTAATGTGGTATATCACATTGATTAATTTCTGGATACTGAAAATCCCTCACATCCCTGGGACAAATCCCACTTGATCATGGTGTATAATCCTTTTACTGTATTGTTGGAATTGGTTTGCTAGTATTTTGTTGAGGATTTTTGGCATCTATGTTCATCAGTGATACTGACCTATAATTTTCTTTTTTGTGATAGCTTTGTCTGGTTTTGGTATCAGAGTGATGGTGGCCTCATAGAATTAGTTTGGAAGTGTTCCTTCCTCTGAAATTTTTTGGAATATTTTCAGAAGGATAGGTATTAACTCTTGTCTAAATGTTTGTTAGAATTCACCTGTGAAACCATCTGGCCTGGACTTCTGTTTGCTGTGAGGTTTTAAGTTATTGGGTCAACTTCTGTACTAGTGATTGGTCTGTTCAAATTTTCTATTTCTTTATGATTCAATCTTGGGAGACTGAAACTTTCTAAGAATTTGTCCATTACTTCTAGGATGTCTATTTTATTGGCATATAGTTGATCACAGAAGTCATTTATGATTCTTTGTATTTCTGTGGTGACAGTTATAACTTCTCCTTTTTCATCTCTGATTTTATTGATTTGACTTCTCTTTTTTTCATAATAAGTCTCATTCAGGCTTATCAATTTTATTTTTTCAAAGAATCAGCTTTTAGTTTCATTGATCTTTTCTATTGTTTTTCAATCTCTATTTCATTTATTTCTGCTCTTATCTTTTTGAGTTCTTTCCTTCTAATAACTTTGGGTTTTGTTTGTTCTTCTTCCTCTAGTAGGTTTAAGGAGGAAAGGATCAACTTTTATTTTTCATTTTATACATTCTGTACTCTGAATTTTTAGTTTTTGCCCTAAGCAGCTACTACTTTTATAATTTTAAATCTTTTGGCACCCACAGGTTTGTTTCAATTCTCTGAAATATTCAGTTGCATAGAAATCCAAAGTTCCTAAAAATATTTTAGGAATCAATAGAATTAAGTTATACTCAGGGTAGTTTTGGAAAATTCAGCAGTGGCCACAGGAATGGAAAAGGTCAGTTTTCATTCCAATCCCAAAGAAAGGCANCTGCCCAGCGTTTCTCATGATGTACTCTGCATAGAAGTTTAAAAGGCAGGGTGACAATATACAGCCTTGATGTACTCCTTTCCTGATGTGGAACCAGTTGTTGTTCCATGTCCAGTTCTAACTGTTGCTTCCTGACCTGCATACAGATTATTCAAGAGGCAGGTCAGGTAGTCTGGTATTCCCATCTCTTGAAGAAGTTTCCAGTTTGTTGTGATCCACACAGTCAAAGGCTTTGGCGTAGTCAATAAAGCAGAAGTAGGTGTTTTACTAGAACTCTCTTCCTTTTTTGATGATCCAACAGATGTTGGAAATTTGATCTCTTGTTCCTCTGACTTTTCTAAATCCAGCTTGAACATCCGGAAGTTCATGGTTCATGTACTGTTGAAACCTGGCTTGGAGAATTTTGAGCATTACTTCATTAGCATATGAGATGAGTGCAATTGTGTGGTAGTTTGAGCATTCTTTGGCATTGCCTTTCTTTGGGATTGGAATGAAAACGGACCTTTTCCAGTCCTGTGGCCACTGCTGAGTTTTCCAAATTTGCTGGTATATTGAGTGCAGCACTTTCACAGCATCATCTTTTAAGATTTGAAACAGCTCAACTGGAATTCCATCACCTCCACTAGCTTTGCTTGTAGTGATGCTTCCTAAGGTCCACTTGACTTCACACACCTGCATATCTGGCTCTAGGTGAGTGATCACACAATTGTGGTTATCTGGACCATGAAGATCTTTTTTGTATAGTTCTTCTGTGTATTCTTGCCACCTCTTCTTAACATCTTCTGCTTCTGTTAGATCCATACTATTTCTGTCCTTTATTGATCCCATCTTTGCATGAAATGTTCTCTTGGTATCTTTAATTTTTTTGGAAGAAATCTCTAGTCTTTCCCATTCTATTGCTTTCCTCTATTTCTTTGCATTGATCACTGAGGAAAGCTTTCTTATCTCCTGCTATTCTTTGGAACTCTGCATTCAAATAGGTATATCTTTCCTTTTTTCCTTTGCCTTTAGCTTCTCATCTTTTCACAGCTATTTGTAAGGCCTATTCAGACAACCATTTTGCTTTTTTGCATTTATTTTTCTTGGGGATGGTCTTGATCCCTGCCACCTGTGCAATGTCACATACCTCCATCCATAGTTCATCAGGCACTCTGTCTATCAGATCTAGTCCCTTGAATCTATTTCTCACTTCTACTCTATAATCATAAGGGATTTAAGTCATACCTGAATGGTCCAGTGGTTTCCCCTACTTTCTTCAATTTAAGTCTGAATTTTACAATAAGGAGTTCTCAATTATACCAGTCAAGCTCCTGTCTCCTTTAAAGTCATAGCACTTATTACTAGCAGCCTGTGGGNTCTACTCTATAATCATAAGGGATTTAAGTCATACCTGAATGGTCCAGTGGTTTCCCCTACTTTCTTCAATTTAAGTCTGAATTTTACAATAAGGAGTTCTCAATTATACCAGTCAAGCTCCTGTCTCCTTTAAAGTCATAGCACTTATTACTAGCAGCCTGTGGGGTGATTACATGCTGTCTTGTGATGTCACTGGCATTATTAAATGTCTTCTGACATTAGTGTTTATAATGTCTTGAGGTATTACTAAGATGTTGTTGCTGTTGTTCAGTTGCTAAGTCATGCCCAACTCTACAACACCATGGACTGTAGCACAGCAGGCTCCTCTGTCCTCCACTACCTCCCAGAGTTTGCACAAATTCATGCCCAGTGAGTTAGTGATGCTATCTAACCATCTCAACCTCTGCCACCCCCTTCTTTTGCCTTCAATCTTTCCCAGCATCAGGGTCTTTTCCAATGAGTCGGCTCTCTACATCAGGCGGCCAAAGTATTGGAGCTTCAGCAACAGTCCTTCCAGTGAATAGTCAAGGTTAATTTCCCTTAGGATTGACTGGTTTGATTATCTTGCAGTCCAAGACAAAAGTCTTCCCCAGCACCACAATTCAAAAGCATCAATTTTTCAGCTCTCAGCCTTCTTTATGTTCTACCTCCCACATTCGTACATGACTAAGGATAGAAAAACCATAGCTTTGATTATATGGACCTTTGTCAGCAAAATGATGTCTCTGCTTTTTCATACATTGTCTAGGTTTGTCACAGCTTTCCTTCCAAGGAGCAAGCATCTTTTAATTTCATGGCTGCAGTCACAGTCCACAGTGATTCTAGAGCCCAAGAAAATAAAATCTGTCATGGCTTCCACTTTTCTCCTTCTGTTTGCCATGAAGTGATGGGACTGGATGTCATGATCTTAGTTTTTTGAATTCTGAGTTTCAAGCCAGCTTTCTCACTCTCCTCTTTTACCCTCATTAAGAGGCTCTTTACTTTCTCTTCTGCCATTAGCATAGTAACATCTACATATCTGAGGTTGATGTCATTTCTCCTGGCAATCTTGATTCCAACTTGTGATTCATCCAGCCTGAGATTTTATATGATGTATTCTGCATATAAGTTAAATAAATTACTAAGACAGCACCTATATTATTATTACTATGTATCTTTTGCAGTATTGAGCATTTCATATACTTTTATTGTGCCAGCTAACTCTAAACTCCTTTGTATTGCTCCTGGGGTCTTGGCTAATTCAAAAGTTTGAGTGTTTGTGAAGCTTTCATTCATTAGAAAAATGATCCAAATCAAACAAATACAGCTAACATTGTTTGATTCTATAGAGAGAGTCTATTCTTAAGAGAGTCTATAAGTATAGACTTTTTGTGCCCAGTTTCGGACATAAAGGTAATCTGTGTGTGTTTGCAACCCCTTCAGCCCTTATACACTCATAGAATTAAAGCTATCTTCTGAATAACCAAAGAAAAATTCTATCTGTTCTTTGAAAATTAAAAAACAACTAACTCAATTAAGAAGTAGTTTCAGTTCACAGATTTATTTTAATTTTACAAATTTAGTTTATAAATAAGTAGAAAGGAATTTATTATATATAAATAGAAAGGAATAGACAAAATATATATGTAATTTTTAAATAATAATAAAATGCATACTCTGAAGACATTATCCACCATAGGAAATAAAACATGAAAGAGTAAATCTTTTATATCATCAAAATTTTTAAGTAAATTAACTCTAAAATGATTATAAAACTTTAAGATGATAAAGTGGGCTTGGAAATGGCAACCCACTCCAGTGTTCTTGCCTGGAGAATCCTGGGGACGGGGGAGCCTGGTGGGTTGCCGTCTATGGGGTCACACAGAGTCGGACAAGTGAAGTGACTTAGCTTAGCAAGACTTAAAAAAGACACCAACAATTACAGTATTATAACGTGAGATCAGAAGGAGATTACAGGCTTCACTGGTAGCTCAGTGGTAAAGAATCTGCCTGCCAATGCAGGAGACATGGGTTCAATCCCTGGTCTGGGAAGATCCCACATGTCAGAGAGAAACTAAGTCTGTGTGCCTCACCTATTGAGCCTGTGTTCTAAAGCTTGGGAACCACAATTACTAAGCCACAACTTTTGAAGCCCACACACTCTAGAGCCCAACAAGAGAAGCCACCACAATGATAAGCCCACACACCTCAACCAGAGAGTAGTCCCTGCTCTCCACAACTAGAGAAAAGCCAGCACAGCAACAAAGACTCAGCATGATTAGCTCTAGTAATTTTCCGGTGGAGTCTTTAGGGTTTTCTATGTAGAGGATCATGTCATCTGCAAACAGTGAGAGTTTTACTTCTTCTTTTCCAATTTGGATTCCTTTTATTTCTTTTTCTGCTCTGATTGTTATGGCCAAAACTTCCAGAACTATGTTGAATAGTAGCGGTGAAAGTGGGCACCCTTGTCTTGTTCCTGACTTTAGGGGAAATGCTTTCAATTTTTCACCATTGAGGATAATGTTTGCTATGGGTTTATCATATATAGCTTTTATTATGTTGAGGTATGTTCCTTCTATTCCTGCTTTCTGGAGAGTTTTTATCATAAATG
>SJYA01001068.1:46588-64193 GCA_006410615.1 Neotragus moschatus | reverse complement strand
TGGAGTATTACTCAGCTATTAAAAAGAATACATTTGAATCAGTTCTAACAAGGTGGATGAAACTGGAGCTGATTATACAGAGTGAAGTAAGCCAGAAAGAAAAACACCAATACAGTATACTAATGCATATATATGGAATTTAGAAACATGGTAATGATAACCCTGTATGTGAGACAGCAAAAGAGACATAGATGTATAGAACAGACTTTTGGACTCTGTGGGAGAGGGAGAGGGTGGGATAATTTGGGAGAATGGCACTGAAACATGTATACTATCATATAAGAAATGAATCACCAGTCTAGGTTTGATACAGGATACAGGATGCTTGGGGCTGGTGCACGGGGATGATCCAGAGAGATGATATGGGATGGGAGGTGGGAGGGGGTTCAGGATTGGGAACTCATGAACACCCGTGGTGGATTCATGTCAATGTATGGCAAAACCAATACAGTAATGTAAAGTAAAATAAAGTAAAAATTAAAATTAAGAAAAAGACTCAGCATGGCCAAAAATAAATAAATAAATAATGATTTTTAAAAGGAGATTAGATAAATCTAGCCCTAATGATGGCATCAAATACTTCTGCAAAAGACTTTTTAAGTGGGAACTATTTTATGTCCATTAAAGAATTGTAGTGTAAAGTGACTATATAGCCTGGATTTGTGGAATAATTACAATTTCACCCCATTTCCATAAACCAATGGCTTTCTGGAAATTACAACATTTTGTTATTCAAGCTAGTCTACATCTTCCAATGTACCTCTTCTATCAAGAAATAAAGGTTCTTGTGGGATCATGCGATCTATGCTGATGTGGGTAAATAACAGATAAAATGAAAAAAAGAAAAGCATCAGTTTACAGATTTAGAAGATTCTGACTCTAGTCGCTGTTGAATTACTAGCTTTCATGAAGTGAGCATTAGACTTTCAGGTAGCTAACACAGAGGGAAAGATAACCAATATTAAGATCCACAGTATCTATGAGGAAAAACTAAACCAGTTGCACAGGAGAAGCCCAAATATTCCTGATTCTAAGAAGTGAGATGTATTTCTCTACTAAATCTTCACAGAGATAATATTTATATCCCTTCCTTATGGTAAACACAGCAATGTGTTTCAAAGGGTTTTGTTTTCAATTGAGTTACAAGTGATGTAGAATATTATATAAGTTACATGGCAACCCACTCCAGTATTCTTGCCTGGAGAATCCCATGAACAGAGGAGCCTAGAAGGCTACAGTTTATGGGGTCACAAGAGCTGGATACGACTTAGCGACTAAACTACTACAGGTGTACAATATAGTGACTCACAATTTTTAAAGCTTATACTCCATTAANAGAATATTATATAAGTTACATGGCAACCCACTCCAGTATTCTTGCCTGGAGAATCCCATGAACAGAGGAGCCTAGAAGGCTACAGTTTATGGGGTCACAAGAGCTGGATACGACTTAGCGACTAAACTACTACAGGTGTACAATATAGTGACTCACAATTTTTAAAGCTTATACTCCATTAAGGAGATGGCAATGGGACCCCAATCCAGTATTCTTGCCTGGAAAATCCCATGGATGGAGGAGCCTGGTAGGCTGCAGTCCATGAGGTCGCTAAGAGTCAGACACAACTGAGCGACTTCACTTTTGCTTTTCACTTTCATGCATTGGAGAAGAAAATGGCAACCCACTCCAGTATTCTTGCCTGGAGAATCCCAGGGACATGGGAGCCTGGTGGGCTTCCGTCTAAGGGGTTGCACAGAGTTGGACAGGACTGAAGCGACTTAGCAGCAGCAGCAGCAGCATACTCCATTAATAGTTATTGTAAACATTGACTACATTCTTTGTGTTGTACTATATATCCTTATAGCTTATTTTATACATAATAGTTTGTATCCCTGAATTCCCTATTATTATATTGCCCCTCCCTCCTTCCCTCTCTTCACTGGCAATCACTAGTTTGTTCTCTATATCTGTGAGTCTGCTTCCTTTTTGTTATATTCATTAGTTTTCTGTATCTTTTAAATTCCACATATAAGTGACACCATACAGTATTTGTCTTTCTCTGTCTGAACTTATTTCACTTAGCACAGTACCCTCCGAGTCCATCCATGTTGTTGCAAATGGCAAAATTTCATTCCTTTTCATGGCTGAGTATTCCAGGAAATTGAAACCCATTCCAGTATTCTTGCCTGGAAAATCCCATGGATGGAGGAGCCTGGTAGACTACAGTCAGTCCGTGGGGTCGCAAAGAGTCGGACAAAACTGAACAACTTCACTTTCACCTTCACTTTCATTCCATGTATATATTTCATTATCCATTCATCCGTTGATGGACACTTTGATTGCTTACATATCTTGGCAACTGTAAATAATGCTGCTGTGAACACTGGGGTCCATGTATCTTTTCAAATTAGTGTTTTCATTTTTTCCAAATACCTATCCAGCAGTGGATATTCCTGAGTCATATGGTAGTTCTATTTTTAGTTTTTTGAGGAATCTCCATACTATTTTCCATAGTATACCCTGTCAACAAGGTATAAAGATTCCCTTTTCTTCACATGTTGGTTTCCTTGCCAACATTTGTTATTTGAGTTCTTTTGATGATAGCCATCCTGACAGGTATGAAATAATATCTCATTGTGGTTTTGATTTGCATTGCCCTGATGATTAGCAATATTGAGCATCTTTTCATGTGCCTGTTGGCCATCTGTGTTTCCTCTTTGGAAAAATATCTATTCCGGTCTTCTGCTAATTTTTTAATTGAGTTGTTTTATTGATGAGCTGTATGAGCTTCTTACATATTTTGAATATTAACCCCTCATCAGTCATATCATTTGCAAACATTTTCTCCCATTATGTAGGTTGTCTTTTTGTTTCACCAATCATTTTCTTTGCTGTGTGAAAGCTTTTAAGTATAATTAGGTTCAATGGATTTCTTATCATAACAAATATGCTGAGGACCTCAAACCAAAATGCAAATTCAGAGACACTAATATATGCCCTCTGAAATGACATTTTTGGGAAATAAGTCAGCAGTTCTTCTGGGTACAAGCATCATAACTTCATAAAGGTAAACATCTGGAATTTTTACACTGCAAATATTAAAATAGTTCCATCCTTAGTCAAGAATTCAGATGTTTTGGATTGATCTGCTATTTGTAATTAATTTGCTGGTCCTAATATGAATATAATATACTTGAACTACATTTCATTAAATTCCCATCAGATTTAGATAGAATTTCTTTTTTCCCTTTCTTATAGGTAAGTACCCAGAGAAGTAAGGAAACGTTTTTTCTCTGGGATTATGCTTGGCATATGTGACAGAAATGTCAGAGTAAGTACAAAATGTGAATGTGCATTTGTCATGTATGACTATAGGGGGAGTTCTACTTTTAAAAATATATACCAATCAATTTATCAACTTTCCAAAGTACAATCTGATTATTTGCTTTGAAAGTTTTTTCTTCTGCAATTTAAGTGTTCAGTAAGAGCCCACTGATTATGGGCTAGAGGAAAGGGCAAAGGAAATCTAAACCAAAATGACTACAAATCATAATCTACTAATACTTGTTCAAAGAGAAAACACTTGAATTATTATGTAAACCAAAAGAAAAATAAGAATTAAAGGTAAAAATGTCATATATTCAGTATGTACTCATGTATTCAGTGAGGCACTTGTATCAAAGCCACCTCTAATCTTTCTTTAACTGGATTGTGTTTGGTTTTGTTTCCCCTACAGGATAAAGAAGAAAACCACTAGAGTGTCTCTGACTATCAGTTCCCCTGTTAATGAAACCTCTAACATCAGATCAAGTTATTCTACCTTAGTTCAACCACTGTGTATTGACCCCCAGAGGGTAGGTTCAACTTTAAAAGCTTTCTGAGGGGCTTCAGTAATGGAGACAGAGACGGGCCCAGAGAAGAAGGAATCAACACAATTTTCTTGAAAAGTATACACAGGAAAAGCTTCCAGCTGTATGACCTCAGAAGGAACAAGAAAGAGATCTATGGGTCTCAGAAATAACTCCATGGTAGTTCTGTGGGCTGGCCATTTGTCTGTGTGCCAGACCATAAGGGACAGTTGGTTTCTAGGAGCTCAGTCCCATAATAGAATATTCCAACTATCCAAGGAATGAATTCCCTTGTAATTAAAAAAGGAGAGGGAGATGTTTTTCAAAAACCTAAAAGATACAAGAACAACTGTAAGGAGGAAGGAAAAAATCTAGTCAGTAAAATTTAGAAGTTATTTAAACCTTTAATGTACAGTCTCTAAATAATCACCAATACTCATTTCTCAAATGTAATCACCTAGTGTTGTATTTTGCCATCTCAACTAACAGAATGCTGGAGGAGAGAGGGAAAAAGGGGTAGCATTGGAGCAGATATCCAAACTGACATTTAATTTAGGAATATCACCCCTTTCATAAAGTAAATTTATAGTGTGGCTGGTAACAGCTAGCCCGTGGCCACCATTCAACTAAGGTTTCGTAGCCTTGACAATGTGGATGACAGTGTCTCTTCTGTTTCTTAACCAGATGCAGAGTCCCTGCAGCAGCCTGTTGGGATCCACTTGTGTTGTAGCCCCTGTGTTTACCAAGGTAATCTATGCACAGTGCATAATGGAGTTTGGATTTTATAGACAAATTGTAGGGTTTATCAAAGTTGTAGGAAGAAGAAAAGAAAAAACTAGAAAGGACCTCAGAGATTACAATTCTTTATACATGAGAAAACTGAGTCCCAGAAAACATGAAATTATTGTTCAGTGTCACAGGGCAATTCATGGTTCATCCTGTGCTCTTTAGACTTTGCTCTGTGTCAATCCTCCAGCTCTGGAAGGCAATTCTTAGATAGTTCTCTCCAAGCAGAAGATGCTCTGCCTGACCTCAAGGTTCAATTCATCACATTCTCTTAACTGGCCACAAGATGCCCTTCTGAAGAAGTCAACAGTAGGATTCAATCAGCTAAGTCAAACTAAGCTAAGGTTGCTATCTTCTGCAGGCTCTCTGTCTCCCAGTTTTCAAATCTAACAGAACGGGAACTATTGCCCCTGCTGGCCTAAGGTAGGAGAAGTACAGCTGGAATTTACCCAGATACAGGATGGGAGACACAGGAAACAGTGTCATTATGAGTAAGGAGCATTGCTATCAATTCTGGAAGCCCACTCTCAGTAGATGCTATCAGGCACAAGTCTTCTTTCCTGCTGCATTCCTTCCTTATAATATGCAGCCCTGGACATGAGGCTCAAGGGCTGGGCTGGTGATCATTATGTCTTACTAGGTCTCACCAGGCAGAAGGACCTCAGGTCCTCTCTCTTTGGTCTGAGAGCCAAGTTATAATCTGAAATGTGATTCCAGATTACAGAGGACCCTGGAGCTGAGAATAGGAGAGAAGGGAGATTAGGATTTAAGGGGTAAACTTACCACAAATGTCACTTGTTCATGTATGAATTGTGAGACTGTACTAGCTGTTGTTAATACTTTTTATATATCAATATAACTCTTCATTCTTTAAAGAAAGTTTTCAGATTATGTCTCTGAAATGAGCCTCAAAGCCTCAAGTATGCTAAGCATTTTGCTACCCCTATTTCACAGACAAAGAACAGGAGTTCCACAAAGTCTTCCAAGTTCCTTTGATAAGCTTCAACCCCCTAGTGGAAAAGTTGTGATTTTGGCCCGGTTCCTCTAAGTCATGATTCAGAATCATTAACAAATTACAATACTTCCCATAAATCTGCGACTTCTTGGGTACTAAATTTAAAAATAACACAAAAAAGTGAAGACTTCTCAACTAATTGGTTTTCTATTTTGAAAAGCGGTTCTTGGGAAAAAGAGTAGAAGCTTTCTCATTAAACACAACTCCATGAAATTGAGATAAAAACTTACAGCTGACTATAAAGCACAAAAGATGCCTGGCAAGCTCCTTATTTTGATTAAGGTATAATCGGTTATCAATAATTATGATGAAAAGCATGCACACTTACTGCGACTGACACCCCAAATCACTGTATGTGGTGAAACAATTTCTTCCATTCTGTGAATTCTGTGTTTGTTCTTCAGCATCTTCAAGATATCTCTACAACCAGAGGTCAGTTTGTCGTGTTTGAATGCCGAGTCCAGGCCACAGCCGCAGTTCAAGTTCACTGGTACAGAGAGAAAGAACAGATAGCTGACTCAGATGACTTCCGAATTCTGAGAAAAAGTACAGTGATAAGCTTTATAATTTACTTTTAATTCCAATTTACCTTGAAATCTAATTCATGTTTTAACGTTTAATAACTGATTTGTTACAGGTTCAGAGATTGCTACTGCTAAACAATTACTTAAATACAAATAATTCCTCAACATAAACAACCAAAAAAGAAAAGACAGCTGCTTTGTTCTGATGAAATAATAGTTTTAATAGCTGTAAAAAGACTAGTCTGTTTTCACAGATTAATCTAAATTATCTTCCCAATGAGTTCTTGGCATACAAACAAGAAAATAAATGTGAGAATAAACATACTTTTTAAAGAGTAACACAAATGAAAACTGATGCATAGCTTTCTAAAACTTTACAGTTTAAGTTTCCTGTGCGTACATGCTAAGTCACTTCAGTCATGTCCGACATGCTAAATGCTGAGTTTATAAATAATTTCTAATTTAATCCTCACATCAATATTTTGATGTGTTATCATCTCCATTTTAGAAGCAAGAAAACTGAAATTAGAAATGCTAAACATCTTGCCGAAGTTCACAAGGCTAGTAAGTGCTATAGTCAAGGTTCAAGCCCAAGATAGTTCTTGCACTATGTGAAGAAAATATACTCACTTAAATATTAATTCAAAACAACTGCACATTTGCACATCACATTTAGGAAGAAACATCTCTATTATGCCACATGGTATTTTTTTTTAAGTCACATTTATCGCATTTTTGAAAGTAATAAAATTTATTACAATAAATATAAAAAATATATAAAATCTAGAAGAAAGGTAAAGTTACATTCTTACCACCCAGAGAAAACTATTATTAATCTTTTGTGTATTTTTCTGCAGTAATAACTACAGCATTTTTATAATATTCAACTTTAATTAGAGAGAGCAAAAGAAAAGGATTTTCTTGGAAGAAAAAGGCCACTTCAGGATTAGTGATGGCACCCCACTTCAGTACTCTTGGCTGGAAGATCCCATGGATGGAGGAGCCTGGTGGGCTGCAGTCCATGGGGTCACTAAGAGTCGGACATCAATGAGTGATTTCACTTTCACTTTTCACTTTCATGCATTGGAGAAGGAAATGGCAACCCACTCCAGCGTTCTTGCTTGGAGAATCCCAGGGACGGGGGAGCCTGGTGGGCTGCCATCTATGGGGTCGCACAGAGTCGGACACGACTGAAGTGACTTAGCAGCAGCAGCAGGATTAGTGTTTCAGCAACAGTTTACATTCAGAGAAGAGATATAGCTGTTCCTACCTCACATTAGAGATGAATAACTAAGGCCCAGAGAAGTAATTATCACAAAGTCACAGAGCAAGCTAGTTGTAGAACAGGACTGAAATATGGTTTTTCTAGCTCTAGCAACCTGCCAAGTATTCATTCCATATCTTTTGAGTTTCTACAGAATTTACAGTCTGTGATGCAAGATTTCAGTCAATGTTGTACTTGTTTCAAGTTATTTCTTGTATACACATGGCACCTTCTCTCAACTAAACTGCCATCATTTAAATTCTCTATTCTCTTGTTTTTTCTTTCAGAAGCTTGTTTATCATCCATTCCTGGTAAGCACAATTTTTCAACATCTTGATAATAAATAATTAAACCAAATAAACATCAGAAGATTTTGTCTCCTAAACCACTTTTGCCTTCAGAAACAGTTTTGAGGCTACCTTATGCCAACTCCTCTACAATGGAAGAAGCAAGAAAACTGGGATTTATCAGTATATTTGCTCGTTTATTCATTCATTCAACATTTACTAGATACAGGCAATGGCCAGGTTCCATTCATGGCACTGAGGAATCTCTGACCTCACAGGGCATCAATTCTTCCTCTAATTCCATTTGATGTCCTTTTATTCCATGTGTGCCTTGTGAGCAACACACAGAGGCAGAAAGGTGTTCTGACGTCAAACATCTAAATTGTTGGCTGTCCAAGAAGTACATGTGATGGCCACCACACAGTGGCCATCACTATCCTACCATCAAGTCTAGTTACCACGGCAATAACAACGTTTAGGCCAGTTCAGAAAATCGTCCTTATAGGACCACTATGCTAAGCACTAAAGCTACAGAAATCTAGAATTCAAGAGGTAAAGTGTAATCCCTGCTTTTAAGAAGCTGATAGTCTAGTAGAGAAAACAGATGTGTCTAAGAAGTATCACTATCCTACCATCAAGTCTAGTTACCACGGCAATAACAACGTTTAGGCCAGTTCAGAAAATCGTCCTTATAGGACCATTATGCTAAGCACTAAAGCTACAGAAATCTAGAATTCAAGAGGTAAGGTGTAATCCCTGCTTTTAAGAAGCTGATAGTCTAGTAGAGAAAACAGATGTGTCTAAGAAGTAGGTGTTAGGGACCACACTGGGGTTACTTTAGGTTTCATTTTTAGGATTTATCTTCATGAGCCCACTCAAAGACAAAAATCTAATCAGAGGGATTATTTTTTTAATCTCAGGAATACACTATTTATTCCCAATACCTACTCTCCCTAATATCTTCCCACACTGTTTGTTAATTTGGGGCACCTAAATACTCTGCTCAAGATGAATCTCTCCCCTTTCCAGAGGAAGTGTGCACCTTAATTATCACAGAAGCATTTCCTGAAGATTCTGGAGACTTCAAGTGCATTGCAAAAAATGAGGCTGGGACTGCTGTCTCCACAGCAAGACTCTTTGTTTCTCCAGGTAATTACTCCTCAGGATCACCCTGCCCAAATTCAGCCCTGAGCCAAGAGGAAGACTCTCTCTGTTTCTATCTGAACTTTGGTGACTAATTCTATTTTTCAGGAGGAAAAGTAGAGAACTCAGAGTGTTCTCGAAAGTCACCCACAAGAAAATTTCCTCCAAAACTGGTCTCCTTTCCCTGGAGCAGTGACAGCCACACAAAGGATAAAAATCCAGACAATACTCCAATAGACCTTATGCCAACTATTCCTGAAACAGCCAGTCACAATGAACATGAGATCCAGGTTCCAAAGGAGGAGTTCTGCACCATCAATGAAAATTCCTCTGAGCTACAACCACAATGGTAAGGGCAGATAGACCTAACATTCACTCATTCAACAAACATTCTTGGCTCTATATAAAGAACGGTGAACATGACAAAGCTCTTGCCCTCAGCAAGCTTACATGGATGAAACACTTTACCTCTGTCATCTCTCCATCATGCATTTCACCAAGGCTGAAACAGTAAGTCGTGTAAGTTTTAGAAATAGTAAGAAATAATAAGTCTTAGACACTTATTTAAGGGTTTGCTACAGAGACTTGTTGGGAAAAAACAACAACATTGAAATGGAAAAAGTTTCTGAAGAATGGAGTCCTTTCCCAAATTAGAATTCAATGTCCTATCTCAATACAAATAGGTAAAACATTTTGTGATACAGATTTCTACATGGTTAGTCTTAGAACTGGAGAAGGCAATGGCAAGCCACTCTAGTACTCTTGCCTAGAAAATCCCATGGACGGAGGACCCTGGTAGGCTGCAGTCCATGGAGTCACTATGAGTCGGACATGACTGAGTGACTTCACTTTCACTTTTCACTTTCATACATTGGAGATGGAAATGGCAACCCACTCCAGTGTTCTTGCCTAGAGAATCCCAGGGACGTGGAAGCCTGGAGGGCTGCTGTCTACAGGGTCGCACAGAGTCGACTGAAGCGACTTAGCGGCAGCAGCAGTCTTAGAATACAGACACAATTGTTCTTGCACATAAAGGACAAAAGTATAAATGGAAAGATATATCAGTATGTGAATTTGCCAAGCAGGCTGTACGTTTAAAACAACACAATCTAATCAGGAGATTCCCCATTCACACCAAACCTCAGCCAATTATGTAATGCCAGCTACCCTGTTACTACNGCATCAGGGTGTTTTCAGATGAGTTGGTTCTTCACATCAGGTGGCCAAAGTATTGATACTGAGCTTCAGCATCAGTCCTTCCAATAAATATTCAGGGTTAATTTCCTTTAGGATTGACTGATTTGATCTCCTTGCTGTCCAAGGGACAGCATTTATGAGTATAAATAGAGTTATTTCTCTTTGCTAATCCAAAGGCAATTAGGGGTACTCTAGGATGTCTTCCTTGGAGGGGAGGAATTGCTGTTTCTTATTGAGCAATCTGTGTAGGGTTGCTAGGTAAAATACAGGAATTCAATTTGAATGTTGGATATGGAACAAATCATTTAGTGTACGTGTTTCCCAGATATTTCATGAGACATACTCATGCGAAGATATTACTTGTTGTTTATCTGGAAAAAAAAATCCTGTATTTTATTTTGCTAAATCTGGCAACCCTGGTTGGCCAAAGTGGGACAGTCGCAGGCCCAGTGTCATTTTCTCTGCAATATCTGCAGGTATTCAAACCTATCCATGGTATATTTGTGGAGGGCCTTTTATTTCCTTCAAGCTGTTCAACTCATTACTACATAAATTTGCGGTGTGTGGTGTTCTGTTTATTATGCTCTCCACAAAATGATAAACAAGAAGTGCTGGACACCACGTGGAACTCATGAATGAGTATAGTCCGCCAGCCTGTTTTATGCTTCCAATATTTCAGGCTTAAAGCCTTTAACAAAGAATATGCAGATTGCTGTAGAGGTGTTAGCATTAATACCCAACCCTGAATATTCTTTAGAAGGGGTTTCTGTTTGGTCCCTACAATTAGAGACAGATTCATTGTGCTCTTATTGATGGGTTTGGATTATTCCTTAGTCAATAGAAGAGGGAAAACCTTCAGGGATTGCCTTGAAAAGACTTTCTCCTGTCTCTATGACTTTTGCATATCTGGAGAGTTCTGAAGGTAGGGACCTGAAGGTGAGAGGAGCTAAGAAAGGGAAAGAGGAGAGAAAGAGGGCAGAGCAAAAGACAGAGAGCCGGAGAGGAGGAATGCCAGGAGGGAATTAGTTTATTGGTCAGTCACAGTTAGAAAGGAGATCTTCGGGAAGAGAGAAGGCTGAGATTATTTTAAGAGAGAACGCAAGAAATTGGAATTTTTCTGAACTGCTTATTTTCTCAGTTTCTCGTTACCAGTTAAAGAAAGCTGTCCATTGTTAGTTGGCCATCATATTTCCTTTTATTCTAAGTTACACACTTCGACGGGCCCTGAGAGTCCCAAATTGACCACTGCAGTTCAAAATTGTCTTCCTCAACACATAGATGACCAAAAAGCACACAGAAAGATGCTCAGCATCGCTAATTATTAGAGAAATGCAAATTAAAACTACAATGAGGTATTATCTCACACAGGTCAGAATGGCCATCATCTAAAAGTCTACAAACAATAAATGCTGGAGAGGATGTGGAAAAAAGGGAACCTTTCTAAATGTTGGTGGGAATGTAAATTGGTGCAGACACTGTGGAGAACAGTATGGAGGTTCCTTAAAAAGCTAAAAATAGAGTTAGCATATGATCCAGCAATCGCACTCCTGGCCATATATCTGGAGAAAACCATAATTCAAAAAGATACTTGCTCCCCAGTGTTCATTGCAGGAATATTTACAATAGCTAGGACATGGAAACAACCTAAATGTCCATCAACAGAGAAATGGATAAAGAAGATTTGGTACATATATACAATAGAATATTATGCGGTCATAAAAATGAATGAAATAATGCCATTTCTAGCAACATGGATGGACCTAGAGATTATCAGACTAAGTGAAGTAAGTCAAAGTGATATATCACTTATATGTGGAATCTAAAAGATGATTCAAATGAACTTATTTAAAAAAAACAGAAACAGACTCACAGACTCCAAAAACAAGCATGGTTACCAAAGGGGAAAAGTGCAGGGCAGGGATAAATTAGGAGCTTGGGGTTGACGTATACACACTACCGTGTGCATGCATGTGTGCTGAGTTGCTTCCATCGTGTCCGACTCTTTGCGACCCCATGGACTGTAGCCTGCCAGACTCCTCTGTCCATGGGATTCTCCAGGCAAGAATACTGGAGTGGGTTGCCATGCCTTCCTCCAGGGGATCTTCCTCACCCAGGGATTGAACCCGAGTCTCCTCCATCTCCTGCACTGCAGGTGAATTCTTCTGCTGAGCCACTGGGGAAGCCCACACACTACCATATATAAAACAATCAACATGGACCTACTATATAGCACAGGAAACTCTACTCAATATTCTATAGAAACCTATATGAAAAAAGGATCTGAAAAAGAATGCATATATGTGTGTGCATAACTGAACCACTGTGCTGTACACCTGAAAGTAATACAACATTGTAAATCAACTATACCCCAATATAAAATAAAAATTAAATTTAAAAGAAACAAAATTGTCTTCCTCAAAGTCACTCCATTCAGCCCATAATAAAAGAGATCAACATAGAAGAAGAGAGAAAGACTTCACTCAAACTTAGAATCATCATCCCAGAGAACCTCAAAATACAAAAAGAAAATAGAGGCAGTCAGATAATGTGTTCACCCTTTCAAAGAATCAAAGCCTGCAACTTGCGTGCAACAACGAAGAACTGGAACACATGAGCGGGAATGGTACTCACCATTTGACCCAGCAGGGGTGTCCAAGAAGGGAGGAAGAGGTTCCCCAGTATGCTCTATCCATAGCTGAATTGCA
Source organism: Neotragus moschatus (assembly GCA_006410615.1). Taxonomy (NCBI): domain Eukaryota; kingdom Metazoa; phylum Chordata; class Mammalia; order Artiodactyla; family Bovidae; genus Neotragus; species Neotragus moschatus. Next base: position 51,426 of record SJYA01001068.1, on the reverse strand, counting down.
GTAGGCCCAAGGGTTATCCAGACCCAATCTGAGGTTACAGACTTTATTCAGGTGATTTGCATCCGGGAGCGTCTCGACATTAGCTCTCTCCCTGAGGCGAAGCAGGATTGGGTTTATTTATTTATTTGGCTGTGTCGGGTCTTAATTGCATCATTCGAGATCTTTCCAGGCGGCACACGGACTCTAGTTCTGTGCATGGGCTTCAGAGTGCATGGGCTTCAGTAGTTGCAGCGTGCAGGCTTAGTTGCTTCGCAGCTTGTGGGATCTTAGTTCTCTGACCAAGGATCAAACCTGTGTCCCTTGCATTGCAAGGTGGATTCTATACCACTGGGCCACCAGGGAAGTCCCAGGATTGGGAGTTTCATAGGATGAGTAGGGTTATAGGTCTGTTGTCATGTCCCAGGTTGCAGTTTTCTTGAACTCTTAGTGCTGTACACCTTGTGGTTGGAATGGTTGGAGAGTGTTCTGGTTTATGGCAACTCTCTGGGCAATCTCATTTTGGCTGCTTACAGAACAGTTCTTTCAAAAGCTGATTTTTTGTGAGCCTATGGGTCCTCTGTTAACTCTTGAATGCCAGTTAAGGTACAGGGGACAGGGAGCAAAAATAAGAAAAATAAAAAGAGATATTTTGAGCAAGGAAAAAACTGGGATATATTTTATTTCTTTTACAGTTGTCTCTCAGCTTCCACCATTTACTCACTCTCCACTCAGATACTCAGGTTCTCAAGTTCAAATGTCAGATTTTCCTTTTCTTGTACTACACAGCTCGAACCATCCCAATGCTCCCCACAAGATATCTTTGCACCCCAGGTTTGTTGCCTTCATAAACTCCACCCCATAGCCACAGGACAGGCCACCTCTGTTGGGTGAGGAGCATGAAATCAGGGAGGACTTCATGGAGGAGGCTGTATCTGAGCTGGGGAAGGCCCCAGATGGGGCAGGATCTGCTTAAGCTGAGATGGCAGGAAAGACTTTCCAGTAAGAGGTAATAGTATGAATTTGTTCATTCTTCAAATAAAGTATTGTGGAGAGCCTTCTTGGTGCTAGGTTCTAATTGTATACTGACTAAGAGTATGGATTTTGAGGACAAAGACTCAAATCCCAAGCCTTGCCACTTCCTAGCCATAGGGGTTGGGGCATCAGCTATAACCTAATCAGTGAAGCAGGAGGAGTGGAGACTGACAAATTGGAGAGCAAAATCCCTGTTTAATGGGGATAACAGCTCAGATGCTGACAGTCGTAGCTATATGGGCTAGTTGGGGGTAATACTCTGATAGTTCAAAAAAAAAAACTAAAATTCTAGATTTTTATGTGAAAAATTTTATTTTTAAAGTATAGGCTGCTTCATTTCAAAGAATAAGTTTGTAGGTCAAACTATATACATCTGTGGCTGACTCTCTCCATGGTTGACAAGTTGTCCCCTCTGACTTTAAGGCTTAACTCTGTACTTGGTACAGCAGGCAGAGCCCTCTAGCCAACACGTCTGCTTCATCCCAGCCTTGATTCTGTGTGTATCTCTCCTTCCTTGCTGCTCGGTGACCCAACACAGTAAAGTTGTTCTCCACATGATCCTCTGTGTTCATGCATATGTGGTTGAAATGTCCTTCTCCACATCCCCACCTCAATTGTCTTTTCCTAACATCTACTCTTTAAGAGCTATCTTCCTTTAAGAAGCAAGCCTTCACCAGCTCCTCCTCTGTTCTTCCTAAAACCCTGGTTAGTACTTCCTTAACTGCAGTGTGTTGTCATTTCCTGTCTGTTCATATTTCTTTTCCACTAGTCTGAGTATACTGTGCCTGGGACATAAGGACATGAAATGAATATTTATTTTGTAAATGAATAAATGGAATGGATGTGTGTTTACAAGGTCACTTGCTATATGTAACCATGCACCAAGAAAAACATGAAGCCCCATTTCTATACACTCATCCTTTTATCCAGCAGATATTTATTGAGCACCAATTATATGCCAGGGACTGTTCTAGGTGATGGAGATTCAGGAATGAACATGCCAGGCAAAGTCCCTATCTTCACATAGCTCATATTTTAGTGTGGGAAGACACGAAACAAAATATATACTACAATGTGAGATAGTAATAAATGCCACAAGGAGAATATAAAAGCTGGTGAACCCTTAGAAGGTGACAGGTGCACTTTTAGATAGGGTAGTTGCAGAAGGGAATCTCTGGAAAGGTGACACGAGCAAAGATTTGTGGGAAGGGTGGGAGCAAACCATACAGATAGCTGAAGGAGAACACTAAATGCAAAGGCCCTGGAGCGGGAGCATGGTTGGCATATTTAAGGAACAGCAAGGAGGCCAGAGTGGCTACTGGGGAATGAGCAAGGGAGAGGGTGGTGGGAGATCAGACAGGCAACAGAGGGGAGATCAGACAGGCAGTCAGACAGGCTAGACCATATTATCATCACCCTCCTCAACCACCCAGAGACCGCAAAGCCTTAGCGGAAAAATGGGATAAGGAATTTCAGCCTTGCTGGGTTGTGTGGTAGCAGTGCCAGGGAGATACACATGGGTCAAAATGGCTTTTCTCACAGATACATGCTTCTCTTAATGCCCTTACTATCCAGAGTTTTTACTGCAAGGCTCTCAAGATGCAGGTCCCACCTGAGACCAGGTGCTGTTTGCCTTGGGAGGGTCATGAACTGGTGGAGATTGGTCAGTTATTTCCTGCTGTTTGGGGCTGGAACCAGGCTGCACACGTCCGCCCAGTTGGAAAGGGCTCCGGAGCTATTATTCATCAGATACAAGTCTCGAGTTTCCCACTTCTACTCCTTTTCCTCTCCCAGGAAGAGGGAGCTTTCCTCTTCCAAGAAGTCTGCAAACTTGCCCTGGGTCTCGACCCAGCGTAAGTTTGAAGTTCCATGAAATGAAGGATTTGGACCCGATGGTCTAGAGCTGTCGCATCACGCCTGTGTCTTAACTCTTCCTGCGTGACAGGCCACCTGATTTCTCACCCTGGAAGTGGGCTTCCTGTGGGCCTCTTCATGTATCTGCATGCAGGTGTAAGCATAACTGTGCAGCTTATTCAAAAACAGTGGTGGTGGCAGAGTCTGACTGAAACCCCAAGGTCTCTTTTCCCAAACATTGCCTCCCACAGCTTCTCTTCTCCTGCATGGCCTGACATTCCTGCCATTGATCATCCCTCACAAGCCAAGGTGAGGGGCTATCTCTGGGGGTAACATCTGGAATCCAGCAGGCCTGAACACCTACTCTACCCAAGCAAGACTCAGTCAAGCTCCTGGAAGGCAGAAGGACAGAACATCTCCTTTAAGTGAGAGACACACAGGCTTCCAGACTGTCAGAAAAACCAGTGGGGAAGGCTTAGGCCAAGGTCTCTGCTAAGTGGCCCTGAGCTGCTCCAGCACACGAAGTGCCAGGGACCACTAGGAACTGACTCCCTGGGAGTGCTGTAATGGATTGTGGCTCTGAAGGGAAATGTGACTGACCTTGTAGCAAGATTTGGGGCTAGCTATTCTGTAAGTTATTGCTGAGTCGTGGAGCTTTCAGATCTGGAGGCACAGTTTAATCTCCTAGTTGAGCATAGGAGAAGGATACAACTTATCAAGGTCTGGTCACTCACAGGAAGCCTCCTTACTCCTGCTTTGCTGATGTCAGTTTTGTGCTTCCCCCAGAGTTGCTGCTGCCAAGGATTATGGGAACCCTAAGTCCTCCTTCGCATCAGAAGTGCTGAACTGCCCAGGAAGACTTGTCAGTGGAGGAGGCTTTGGAGGTGGGGGTGCTGGTGCCTCCCAGTGGCCCAATACCTGGGGCCAAGAAGGGACCCCAGGTGGGGGACGAGGTCATATACTTCCCTTAGACTCTAGGGTTAAAGCATCCTGTGAGCTTAGCTGGGCCTGGGTTCCTGGCCCAAATTTCATCCTTTATAAGCTCTGTAAATATAGGGGTGTATTATGAGCCACAGTGTCCCTGTCACTTTAAATTGGAAGTTGCAAGATCATATGAGGTGAGCCTGGTATAAGCAGTTGAGGGTTGTAGGGACTGTGAGCACTGAAAGCTTACAAGCCCCATGTAAAGGCAGCAGCCACTCCTCAGATGTCCTCAGCTGGTGCCACACTGCAGTCTGCCTGGATGGCCTCATCTATCAGTGGTTTTAGGAGAAAGAGCTTTACAAAGTGATTTTAGAAATTTCCCCAAAACCTCGAATAGCCAAAACCATCTTGAGAAAGAAGAATGGAACTGGAGGAACTGGAGTTACATCGGGGACCTCTTGGTTCCCCTCGTTTGACGTCAACAAAGGCCAGTCTCCATGGGAGTTGCCAGGTGCCTCTAGACATTGCTCTCAAGTCAGTGCTGGGTCCTAACTCCTCGTCAGGAGCTGAGGCCGGAACCTGAGATTTCTGTTGGGACCAGACTCTGGCCATGATAGGCTCAGTGAGTTACATTAGGCCTAAAGATATAACCTGAGTCATGTCTCCGGAAGTTATACCCTTGCACTAAAACCTGAGTCATTTGAACTAAACCTTGAACTAATCAGGAGATTCCCCATTCACACCAAACCTCAGCCAATTATGTAATGCCAGCTACCCTGTTACTACAACAAAGAACTGTCTGTAGATAAGCAGCTATTATGGATATTAAGTAAAGAAGTGTATATTTTCCACAGTGGATTTAAGTGCTATGCTGGTGGAAAAAAGCATGATGTTAATAGTTTTCATGAACTTTCAAAGGTTGTTCATGTTTATAAAAATGCACTGCTCTTACACACTCTTCTAAATCAAAACTAAATTTCAGTATATTTGACAAAACTTGGTACACCGAGATACAGAACTTTTTGCCCATCTAATTCCTCTATTTATTT